>JAIFRP010000271.1:412960-438990 GCA_032403825.1 Odynerus spinipes
TTTTAAAGAAGGACTCGATTTGGCAGGGAGCAACGTAGATTCGGCTTCGAGAAGGCGTATGCTAGTAACCGTATGCGCATTCCGTATCGCACGTGCGCTACCACGTGTTCCGAAGTACGGGTTTCCCGATAGCTTCGAAATTCTCCTTCCACGCAAACCAGCGAGCGAGATAGCAAGCATCGCGGACTTGCCGCGGACTAGGCTCTCGGCCCGATCTCTGTTTGCATAATTTATTCCGGTGACGTATGCGCGCGTTATGCACCGACTGAAATTAATGGTCCCTGTTTACCGCGAATAAATTGCTATAATTATCGGTGCGGCCAAATGAATTGTACTTGTGGCGCATACGGTGCGGTACCGATGCGTTCCCACCTCCTAAACCTCGCTCGCTGCGTTCCTCGATAACATCTACCGCTTGCAAGACGATTAAATTTAAGTTCGAGCTTTTGTCCGAAGTTGGGAGAACATCCGTACTGACCTCAAACTTTTTTTAAAGCCTCATATTAATTTTAAAAAGAGCTTCGATTTTTCACCTTCTCTCTCTTTTCTCCAACGCTGAATTAATAACATTACCTACTGGTTATTTTACTAATGGGGAGTAGTAGTAGTCGACTCGCGACAAAAGGTAGACAAAAAATAAAAAGAGGTAGAGAGAAGAAATGAGTTGTAATATATTTATATTTCCGGTACGGTCGGTGTGGACATCGCCGGTGGCGCGAGCTTCTCAAAGAGATTTTTCTAAAGGCTGCATAGAGCCGCTCGCATATTTATCACAAGATGCTAATTGGGTCCCCTGTTTCTCCGCCCACCTTCCGCGCATCATCCACTGTGGAGAAGAGATCAGCTCGTTGGCAAACCGTATTATCTCTACGTGCTCCGTCTTCTCTCTCTTTTTCTTTACATTCTTCGCTCCCTCTCTCTTTTTATCTCTCTTATTAGCTATTTTTCCCCTACACTTTTTTGCATTCCTCTGTACCCTTCCTCGGTACGGAATATCAGCTTTAATTGCGACGATTCGATTACATTTTTTTAAATTGAGTTCCCAAAAAAATCTATTACTTTTCTAAACTTTGTAAAGTAACGAGAGCGAAAAATCGTGTCACTCGTTCGGGCAAATATTCCGATAAACAGAAAATTATTTCATCTCCTTTCCTTTCGAATCCATCCAAGTTTCAATATTTTCCTTCCTTCGAAGTTCGTCGACACGAGTCGAATAATAGCCGCACTAAATTTTTCGCGTTACTGAAACTTTTAGAAGGAAACCTTTCTCAAGCAGTGCACGGCCGCCTATAAAAATTGTATCCTCGCCGCTGTACTTTTTGTTCCGCGAATTTCGAACCCTCCCTCAGTTAACGAATAGAAGAAAACTCGAAAGCGTGAAAACGTGAGCTTGCCCAGAGAGAAATAGCGGGGAAAAACTGGAACCTTTATTTCGCTGCGTGGTTGATTCAGTTTTTTTCAATTTCCTGGGTTATCGGTCTCGTGTTTGAAATCCTTCTCCGAGAGTTCGATCGATCTTATATGATGGAGCACGATGATGACGCGCGACGAGACGAACGGGAATAGCGAAATGGTTTAAAAAATAATTAAAAAAAAAGAAGATTGTAAAGATGAGAAGAATAACATGACGAAGGAAGGAGGAAAAGAAAGTTAAGGAAAAGTTTAATAAAAAATCGAATGAAAATTAATAAAATTTTGGGAAACAAAAACCATAAGGTTCGTTTTACGACGATCTCGCTCGAACAAGCAAGCGCGTAATTTTCGCAGCCGCACGAACGCTCGCGAGCTAATAACTGCCACGTGTCGTTTGTAATTGTACAAAGAGACGTGTACCCTACGTGTCGTCGATATTTCAAAGCGGTCGAGGCGAGCCACGCGTCACGCGGTTTCGACGATAACACGATTTTCGTGGCTGGTTTGACCACACTTCTCTCTCTCTCTCTCTCTCTTTTCCTCTTTGTTCTTGGTACACGAAAAATGATTCGTTGATAAGAGAAGGCTGTCATTAATATTACGTCGAGATCACAACGAAAAACACCTTTCAAAATGCTATTTCAAAAGACACATGAATTTGACGGATTCTCGATATCCATACGGTACGTCGATCAAACGCCAAACTTTTTCGTTCTTGTCATTGATACGATCGAATATTAGGAACGTCGGTTTTGCAACGTTCACTCGTCTCGATATCGCGAAAAGAATTCATAGCTCGTCTTCACAGAAGAATCACACCGGAATAGCTTTTTAATGAAATGAGTCTCTCTCTTTAAACGGCCCCTATCTCTGTAAACTTTACAAAGCTGACCTCTCCCATGAAATTAGAAGATATCACAAATAGAAAGAGAAAGAAAGAATGAAAGAGAACAAGAAAGATAAAGTAACGGAGTATGCGTCGATAATAATACACGGAACAAATACGACGGATGAGATATAAATTCTACTAATGGAAAAACATTTCCTCGAGTCGAAAAGCTATTCCCGTTGCATAGGAAGAAATCGAAATAAAGTCGACGATCCGACCGTGACTAGTTAGATTTATGCCGCTACGAAGAACACGGTTTTAATATTCTATAGGAAACGACCCGTGTTTAATTTTACTTGAAGTATAGATGAACATCGCTCTAGGATAAAATCTGCTAAAAGAAAATCTAATTTGAGTCGAATGGTAAAACAGAATCGAATAATGTACGAATAAATCTCGATGCTCGTCTTACGATAGATATTTATATATATTAACACGTTGACTGCCGTTCGCAACCAGTTTTGAAGTAAAACTGAGTTCTTAAAAGAATCGGAAGAAGTTATAAAGTTTGAAGACAGGAGGGGAGGGAGTGCGTTCGTGTTCGTGACGAGCTGGAGAGGGAAGGTATTCTGAAGGGTTGCGTTTAGCAAGGAGGAAGTGAGAGAGAAAAGAGATAGAGAGAGGGGTGAAATAGGAAGCTTTCGATGCGCTCAAAGTTGAAACAGCTCGTTAGCCCGAGGGTGCTGGGTCACGATCGACGAAGCAACCCGTTATACCGAAGCAGCCAAAACTATAACCAGCCGTCACTAAACAAACGGTAAGCGGCCGTCAGTGAGTTGTCGGAGCTACTAGGCGAGCCGCTGATTCGTAAGTCAAATCTGAGGAAGCACGCGACTGTATGCGCCAAGCCGTTTGCTAACGGGCTTCGAACTCGATTAGGTACGCTTACGTGTACGTATCGGCTTAACTATGTAATATCGTAACCTATCTCATTTTCGATTCCTTTTTCCTACAAAATTTTTATATTCGACAGAAAATATTTCTTTCTTTCACGATTATCGCGAAAACGTTTTTGTAAAACGCGAACTAGAATATTGCGTTCTTCCGCGACTGGTCCCGCCTTTTGTCAATCAACGCTCGAGAGCGAATTTTAAACGAGTAACAACGTTTTCGAGCGTGCAAAACGCACATCCTGGAATATAATTTCCACGTCGATCTCTCTCTTCCTCTCCATGTATGTACTTTCCCGAGTACCGACGTACAAAATATCGCTCGGTTCTTCGACCTAGAAATTTTTTAATATTTCCCGACGCACAGCGTTGACATATAAAATATCGTCCGGCCTCGATACGCCGTACGAACTCCAGGTATCTACGGCATGCGAGTAGGTACCTCTGATAAAAAAAAAAACAAAAACAAAAACAAAAAAATAACTATAAAAAGTAACAAAATATCTACATTCGTTTGACCACCCACGCGATTTATACGTTCTTCCTACTTACGTCCCTATTCTATACTTTTTGTCAAGTCGGAGTCAAAGTAAATCGCTTTGTAATGGCGGCTCGTAAAGTCCCCAGCCTCGACCGAGACCTCCCCGGTTCGAAAAATTGCTTCCTCGATTTCACCGAGCTATTCGCTTATCCGTATACATAAATTATAGATGGGTCACACGGGTACGGGAAAGGCCTACACTACGATCCCCATTTACTGCACGCTTTTTCGATAAAAGAATTATGATAGCAACGATTGCGATCTAATGACCCGGTATACGTTGAAACCGCGAACTAAACCTCTTTCTTATCGTTAGAACATAAATTGCGGATCGATTAGTAGCGAAAGATTAAAATTCTCATTTGCCACGAGCGTTTCCAATCAAATTCTATAGTGTATGAAGAAAAAAGTAGACATACCGGAACATACACGTGGTAGATTTATAACTTATGCAGCGGTTAATAACAAAGTAACCAATAACCAACTTCAAAATATGTTCATTTCCGTATTTTCGGTACACCGACAGAAGCTCGTTCAACGAGCTTTCTCGTTTCTACACTGCCAATCATTTTTCAGACCACCTCTCTTATTCGCGATATAACAAAACGAAGAGGCATGCTACGTTAAACCGTTAAATGCTCATTCTATTGGAATTTTTAAAAGGTTTGGTGAATAAAAACAAGTCATTACTATGCCTCTCGTAAATTCGAGCCATTCCGCAAGAAAAAAACATACGGCAATATCAAAAACCATTTGCCAAAAGATAACAAACTATCTTTTCGGTTCAAACGAGCTCGCCAGTGTCGAACGTAAATTACGATGGAAATTTTTCTAGAGGCGATATTATCTCGATGATCGAAAATAAACGTTCGCAACTCCCGATAAATAAACAAAAAGAAAAATCGACAAATAAATAAATGTAAAAAAAAAGAAGAGAAAAGTACATCAATTTTTCCACGATTTCGTGCTATAACTTCGTACAAAGACGTAAACGCCGAGAGATTCGTTGAAGAGACGTCGAGAGGAAACGATCGCGAGGCAAAACGGACGCGGAGTAATTCAACACGGGAAGGAAGAAACGGGTAACGAGCAAACGCGTCTGGAAATGTGATCATTTTCTGACCCGACGCGAAAACCGAGCGTTAAACGAGCTTCCTCCTCGCGTGCGAACGGCCTCACGAACTGCATCAAAATTTTTCAATCGCTCTACCTAGGTATATTCGTTTAAAACGCGCGCACGTTGGACGTGCAATGTGCTTCGAAAAGAAAAGGAAAAAAAAGGAAGGAAGAACGAGCGAAATTCGAGTAAAAGAAACAAGGAAGAAAAGTTTTTCGGTATTCCTTTGAAGTCTCACGCCGAGAAACGAGTGGCGTTTCAAATTAGCCAGTGCAGTGGTAATTCAGTGCCGGTGGAAAGGTTGGTCTTTGAAACGACGCGCGAAAGTTGTCGTTTCGGTAAATAGGAGACGCGTGTGCAAGATCGCGCAACGATTAGAGAGATCTTCCACTTTCCCCACGAGACGTGTCTCGTTTTTCACGATCGATCTCGGCTTTTACACGCATTGCGTTCTCGGCTTGCTTTCGAGCTCCACTCGTACGTACGCAAGTAAAATCATCGTGAAAAAAAAACTCGATACACGAAAGCGTCAAAGGAATGGAGTACGCGAGACGCGTGTTTCCGGCTGTTTGACTTTTTAAACGATTAATCGACCGTTTCAAGAATAACGACACGTACTTTTTTAACGAACTAACGAAAGAAAGCCGGCCGAGATAGTTCTACCTCTTAACTTAGACTTCCCGATACTTTAAAAACTTCCCGAGAATTTATGGACCGTGACGTTTGACTTAGCATATTACACGTCTCACCGACGTCTTTGTAATATTAGCGCCATAAATCGTCGTATAGTCGTTCCAACGCGCCCTGCCTTGCGGAACATTAAGTTATTAGGTATTCGCACTGATACGGGTAATTCAACGCGTACCTTACGGAAAACCGTCATTTTTCTCTATCTATCTATCTATCCATCTCTCTCTCTCTCTCTCTCTAATACTACACACATGCACGCGTATTACTCGACGAGCGATATTACATCACAAATACCGAAAGTTTCGATCGGAATTCTTGTCGAACGTTACTTTGATACATTCTCGCGTACGTCGTAATAACGGTAAACTTCAAAGGCCGCCTTTACAGGGATAACCAATAGTAGGTACGAACGTACACAGAGAGGTACGAAAAAATCGATAAATCTCGTGTATTCCTGAGCTCGAACGAACGAGGATTCGCTCTTAAATCTTGCGCGTATTCGGAATACCGGAATAAGTATGCACGTAGATATACGAATATATAGATCGATGTATGCAGATCGGTATAGCAGGTTTTTCGATAGTTGGAATTCCTCGAATTGGTGAGATCGTAGGGAAACACAGAGAAGCTCTGTTTCTCGCGTGTTCGACGCTAGTCCGAGTATCGAGACGATCGAGAGCTTGTTCGACTTAATTCGAGGGAAATTCAATTCGGACAGCCGTTTATCGCGCGTTCACACACAGCCACATCTACTCGCGATACTTCATCGTATTTGCAAGCTCGCGAGGATTCTCTCTCTATCTCTCTTCCGTAAAGCCGTACGTCAACGTCAGACCTAAGAGGAACCTAGCGAAATAGACGAAACAATTCCCGTTCGAAACGCGCGGGTGAAATTCGTATTTTACGGCGCGTTAGACACCCACCGGCGAAAACTGTACGTCGGTAACGTGTAACGAGGCTAATGCTAACTTTCCCCGATATAGGTATTCAGGTACTACGCGCCTGCGGATATAGAGATATCGTATTACCTATTCCACGCGCGCGAAATTCCAAGCACGCACGTATCGAACGAGAAGCGCACACGTAATGGGTACATACCGACTTTTTCGATCGTAAAGCTCTCGCCCGTTGTTTTTGTCCCGCTTTTTGTGAGACTCGCTCGTGCAAGCAAGCCTATGCGCTTGCCGGAGATACCTCTCTACCTATGTACCTAGCAGACTCCGTGTATCTCTGCTCGCGACACCGGTTAACTTGAATAAACGCACGCGTATGTGTCTCCTTGTTCGAGCCAATTTTCACACGTCGTTTCCTCGTCTTCCCTCTCCTAGTTAATCGCAAGAACAGCCTGTCAGTGATCTAATTTATCTCTTCAAAGTTTGACGGTACAATTGTTTAATATCTTATCGTTTGCTCGTCTCATCGCTCGTTTAAAAAGGAACAAAGGTTGTCGTTTAATTTGCTACCGAGTTACCGCGTGACGAATATAACGCGACGTTAAAAAATTGTTACATTTACATTTAGATGCACCGGTGGAATAAGTTCCTGTTTAAAATGACCGGATTTCGGCTGACATTGTTGCCTCTGCACTATTTTAATTGTTAAAAATATAGTCATTTTTAAAACACGGTTGCAAAACTCTAACGGTTACAATAATAACTCACTCTTTTGAAATAATCTTCAACAAAGTTCCCAAGTCTAAACCGATCATCCTTGACAGCCGACCTGTCGATTCCAAATTCTCCCAGTGTCTGATTGATTATATCGGGAAGCGATCGATAACGTTTACATATAAAAAAAAAGAATTTTGCCATACGGATTTGTTGAATGCAAACAGAGAACGGAAGTCGATAGATATTTCGCGTTAAAAGTCCAACGCGGACGAGACTTCAACGAGATGTTCCTGATGTCGAAGGCCGAACGATTTCGCTAGTAAATAAAATGGAAATACGAATTAATTATAAAGCTGATAAAGTAGATCAACGCAGGTGAGCGGGCGCGTTGGAGTGACATGTGTCAGGAAGTGCAATTAAAACGAAAGTCAACCGGGATGCGTACGAATGCTTCTCTCTCTCTCTCTCTCTCTCTCACGCACACGCACACGCATACGAACGCGTGCACACTCGGTCAGCACTCCTTTCGCGCGATATCTGCTTTACGCGGTCCTCTCGTCACGTCAAAACGTCACCACCGTCGATGCTGTCACTCCGCACTGCAATTTACCGCGTGACGACTGTTTTTCCCCGGGACGAGAGACGACGTTGTTTTATCGCAGTTCGCGAAAAAGCAGAAGAACCCGAGAAGCCGTACACCCGAAGAAAAACAATCGTAGACGAAAAATATACGAACGGTAGGTAGGAAAGAAGGAACGAGATTACGGATGGAAAAATTCACGCGACGGGAACGCGTTCGAGAAGAGCGGCTAATACGGACGAAAGTTGCGCTATCGCGGAAAAGTACCGGAATGAAAATGGAATTTTTATAACGAAACTTTATCTGTCCCGAAGCGCGAGGAGAAAAAGAACCTGTCGTTTGAATAAATATTCAAAAGAACACCACCTGGATGTTATCCGCGATGACACGATTATCGGCTTGTTGCATAATTTCTTTCCTATTTCGCGCGTTCATCTTCGAAGGCCGGTCAAATTATTACCAAATTTATTTCACATCGTGTTTATAACGAGAAAAATCGAAGATCGTAAAAACCGAGAGAAGGAAGACGACAAATAGCCGATGAATTCAATAAATTTCGTTTCCTGTAATTCGATTAAATCTCGAACCGAGATCTGCATCCTAAGATCGTCGATTTCCCAAACCAATGAGCAGTAGTTCGAGTTTAACATTGGTTTTCGATTATCTTTATTAAATCTTTAAAAAACCATTTCCCGAAATAGCCTGAATTATTTTCCCTTAGACATGTCTGTTAAATAACGTATCGAGGAAATCGCTGCCCGAAGATATATTACCAAGAAATAACTACCTCCAAACTTTGGAAAATTTTAAAAATACGAAAAGCTAAAATAACCGAAGAAAATTATTATGCATGGTCCGATCCAATGACCGGGACATGCCCGTAAACCAGCCATTATTCTCTCGTAGCTTTCACGCGTGCAGTTCGATGTGGTACGCGTATCGATAGATGATTAATGACTTTAACGAAGAAGGCTTCGACATCGGTAGTTCGCGAACACATGTTCTCCGGCACGCGTTATTCCATCCGCGATTGGACTCCTTCTCACCCTTTCTATCTTTTAACTCTCATACCCGCTTGCTGTCTCTCTCTCTCAATATGATTGATCGGGCCATTGTGCGGAATTATTAAACGCAAAAGGGGAAGTTTCGCGCAGCGCACACAAACGTGCGAATATACCTAGACTGTTCGTGGGTGTTTCAACGAGTTCGATTTCGAGTATCGCTAAGTATACACATTTCGGGACGGCGAATTATTTAACGGCGAACTGGAAATATATACGTCAACTAGACGTGAGAAATTGCTGCTCCGATATCGACGCGATCCACGTTCTACCTGAATGATATTTCTAGGCGGAACGATATTTCTCTTTGTTTTTGAATAAGTTATAGAATACGAAATACAATTTCGAAAGGTTTTCTTTTGTGCATTGAAAATCGATACGAATCTACGTTAACTTTTGAACTTTACGTCGTGGAAAGATTAAATTTCTTTTAACTTTGCATCTATTCCGCGTTTTTCTCCTTTTTCCCCAAATATCGTTCCCATCGCCGATAATAGAAAAGCAGGACCGAGAGTTTAATGGACCGGTGTATGATAAGTGCATTGGAATGGAATTAATTGTACGTTTCTGAATTTGATACCTAACCCGCTTGCGCACCAGTTTAATCCGGACTCGGTTAACGTCCTCACCAAACTACCTTTGACCCCAATCGAGCAGTCGAACTCCACACACTCGGGGAGCGAAGTTTGCTCGTCATTAAGTGTCTAACCATTTAGTATGCTCCGGTCTAAGGGCGTGTCTATAAATTTACGGTAAATATTTATAAGGATTGAACATCTAGACATTTATATTCGCGAAACTAAAAACTACCGAGTCTGTATCTGGATTATTGGAAATTTCATATACGCGTATACCCGTTAGTAAAAAATTCAATTTACGCTTGTAGTTGGATGTGGATAGCAAACTAAAAGTACAAAGTCTTGTAATATATAATTGGAAATACGAAACGTGCTAATTTACAAAGTAACGACCGTCGCAATAATTACACGCTCTTCGTAGCGAAACGAGGAAAATCTTGTAACGAGTATTTCTATCAGCAAACCATAATCGATGTAATTAACGTAACGCCAGACAAAAGAATCGACCTCGAGTCTCGTATTGAACAAAAGTGCCAATTAATCTACCACTTTCCACGTTGCTGAAACGAATTTTAATAACGAACGGCGCTAAAATGATGAACTCATTTTCTTACCGGGAAGCATCTTGTTTCTCTTTTCACCCGACGATAAGATCGCGTCTAATTATGCGTCAAAGATCGTCAACTTTGTCACATTAAAGCAAAGTAAATAATTATCAGACTTAGCCAACTGAATTTACTTTGAACAAAATCTAAAAGAAGATCTACCACGACGAGGCTTCTAATAAGTGTTTTTTTTACAAGAACGAATAAGGTAGCGAAATAAACAGAGATCTTTTCGAAATGGAAAGAAGCGAAGGAGACAACGATAGGTAAAATTGCTATTGCACGAAGTGGCAAGTAAGCGGGCTGCAATGAAAGTCAGAGTTACGTATCCAATAAAAGTTCGGCGGCAGCGTAGAAAAGAGGGGATCAATTTAACAGTACCGTGCTCGAAGGAACGCGAGAGAAGAGTTGGCGTCTTTACGCGGCGGTTTACGCGCCTTTATCTTTACGATTACGTTCGCGTAAAATCGGAGTTTAATATAAATCCCGTGGGATCGTGGGAAGGGAAGAGGTAGAGGGAAGTGGAGGTATTTCCAGGAAGATCCTTCGTCGCGAAGTCGAGGAAGAGGATGAGGCGGAAGAACGGTGTGAGTGGGAGTGAGAGGGAAGAGCTTCGTCTCAGCTTCGAGAAGAGCTCGAATGCATAAAGTTAAATACCCGCGGGCATAACCTGCTTCTGAACAGCAGCAACCGAGTATCTGGACTAAGCTAGACCCCTTTCCCCTAGATACCAACCACCACCCACCTCCCCGCTCCTCCGATACAACTCCGTTTTTACTGTCAACGCGAAAACGCCTGGACGACGTGCATTCTTTCATCTCCTTCTGCTTCCACGCGAACTCTCCTTACTCCTTTTTCTTTCGCGACGACTTCGCGACGAGAGAGCGCGTCATCGTCGGATTTACTACTTTCGTTGAAGTCGTGATACTTGGGAGCTCTGAAGCAGTCCGAGAGAATGAGCACCGAGACGCGGAATTATCCCGCGTTGAGTAAGTTTTCTTCTCCTCTTGCGACTTAGAACTATTTTGCGATACGATAAACTTTTTTTCAATATAGAAACTTGAGAAAATGGTGCTTGATATTTATGCTTCGAATAAAAGTACGTGTGAAAAAAGTAATTTGGAAATGCACCGAAATGCGCAGCCAATTAGCTCGACAGTACTTGCGTTGCATTACAATGTATCTAAACGTTACATCGCAAGTAATATCGATTGCCCGGGTCTCACCACGTGGAGGTTGCTGCGTACGGAGACCCAATTCATAAGAAGTAAGAATTAATCAATTTTATTGATATTTAATAAGAATGTAATTTACGATTTTACGAATTACGAATTTAATAAACAAATTTGTCTTACGATTGTGCTGAGAATACATTTTTCAAGATCGTTCGAAACGGCTATATATACATATAAAAATAAATAAACGATGATCGTAAAATATTTAAATCGCGGTATATCGCATTTCCCGTTGCAATACGCTAGAAATCGGCAAAAGTGTGACTCCATTCGATACGCTTTCGCAAATGCTTTATAGATCCGCGGGAAAGGTAATATAGGTAGATAAATCTTCGGCTTGTCGAGTATGGTAAGGGTTTTCTAAAGAAGGGAAAGCGCGAGAGAAGAAGGTGGGGACGCACAAATCACCTGTTATCGCTGAAACATCTAGAACAGAGAACCGTGGCCATTCGTAACTAAACGAAGGTGCGATTCGAGCCACTTACGAGGGGTGGGAGAAGAGGACTACGATAACTTTGTCACCCCTACCACCCTCACCACCACGATGCCGCCGCGGAGGTAGCGGTTTCGTATTTTCCGTATATGCGGCCGTGTCGGTGGTTCGCGATAAATTTTATCACCTATGAAAACTTATTATACGCCTACCGTGTAAAGTGAGTCCATTAAAACCCGTAGCTCCATTAAATAACAATTGTTTTAAAGACGAATTTTTGGGTGAACGTGCGCGATCGATGAAATTTATCACTTTGATGAGAGTAACGATCCTCGTTGAACGTTGCAAGAAGAATAAAATAATACTTACATCGTTGTACTAGGTAGACCGTGGTAACAAGGTCCTCGATGTTTGCCAGACGTCTTTACACCTCGGTGTCCTAAAGGCGACTGAGGGATTAGAGGACACAGACCGAGACAAAGCGGTCGAAACTTGTTTATGGTAGTGTTGATACATATATTAATTATCAGTTCCCTGCAAACCAAAACAAAGTTTCCAAATATGTCTATCCACATATAATTATATCTTTTTATAAAATGTTTTACCTGTAAGCAAGTGTCCTATACCAGTGTGATCATACATTTATTTATATCTACGATAAAATACATGGCATTTATACTTCTTCGTCGATAAAAATGACGATAAGGCGATAGGTTGGCTTACGAGGACGAACGGTGCACAATTGCCGTGATTGGCCCTTTTTAAAGCTAGTAAGACGATTTGTATCGGATAAATATTTCCGTTGAAAGGCAAAGGACTCTGCGCGCGATGAAGAAACGAGCAATCCAAGCGGTTCGCGTTGATGGTAAATAAGTAGCCGGTACTACTCGAGTATCGAAAAATCGATGATCGATCTAAAGTAGTCAAGATAGTAAAAGGGAGAAATAGAAAGAAAGAAGGAAAAAGAAATGAGAGAGAGAGAGAGAGAGAGAGAGAACAGCGTGAAGTCAGTGATCCCCGAACGGATTGTCACGCTCGCTTCTAAAGCTTTGGAAAAGGGTAGGTGAAAGAGAACGGAAAAAGAAAAAATGCTGATGGCTTCTGCAAGCTCATTACCTCTTTTAGAACCGTGAAACTGGAAATGGTATCAGCATCGATCGGTGAAAAGTAGAAACCGGTTCATTATCAGTCCGACGAGGACCCTCTCGGTGGGTGCTGACTGCTGCTGGCACTTGCAAAGAAAAGTGAGTAAATAGAGATCGATGGCGATTGAAAGGGACGAAGGACGCGGCGCTTGCTTGGGGTAAACGGGGAGAGGAAGGGTGATGCAGTTCGGGAGATGAAGAAACGAAGAAAGCGTCGAGGAGAAGCGAATGAAATCGAAGAAGAAGAAGAAGAAGAAGAAGAAGAAGAAGTAGAAAGGAAAAGGATACTGATAGATCGTGTTTGTGCGGGAGAAAACGAAAAAGGGAAAGAGAAAGAGAGAATGACCGGGAGGACCAACTTTATTTCGAGCTCTCCGTCGATACGGATCGGCACCGAACGCTTTTTCATTTTCTCTCCTTTCCGCCCTTTGTGCAGGGATACGCGCTCTCGTTAATTAGAACCACCACGGTGGCAATGCCGCAGCGACTTACCGGAACTCTGATACGAGCCTTTTTCTTCTCCGACGAAACGACAATACTTTCCACGTCTCTTCGAAAGGAGCGAGGTCTATTGTTCCAGCGGATAACGCTACGCGATGCCTTCCTTCTCCTCCTACTCTTCGCCCCGATCGGAAAAATCCAGAGCGGATTCTGAGAGCCGGAGAGGATTGCTTGGACGGAAGAAGGAAACATAAAGAGAAATTGATAACGTTCTTCACAACGAAAACGATTTAGCCCTTTTCTTCTCTTTTCTTCTGTGTCTTCTCTTTCTACTCGTCGACGTCCATTAATCGCACCTTTGAGTTACCTGCAAACTTTGTACACTTCTACTTATATTTTTATATTTTGTTATGCCAAGCGCATTTTTATGTAACTAAAATAAAAGATATAATAAATAAGAAAAACTTCTACTTCGTATTTCCTTCCTGAAAGTGACGAATCCTTATTTAAATGGAACGTAGGTGCCTTGTTAACGCCAGCTCGTTAATTATACGACGTGTTAAGCGTTACATAGGATGCGTATAATCCTTCCAGAATATCTTGGGAATACGCTCGAAATCTCGATACGCTCGCACAAGATTACAGCGTCTCGGTCAATTCACGGTACACCAGAAGGGCTAATTGCAAATACACGCACGCATCTAGCTCGTGGTGTAGAGTGTTAGCTACGAAATTCGTAGGAAGGAAGTGATTGGATAATCGAGGAGAAAAAGGTGAAACGTTCGATCGGCCAAGTAAAGTGACGTTGAAACGTATCGAGATCTCATCGATATTTCACTAGGTGTCTTCGTTTTATCCCACTTACGAAAAACAACGAAACTTTTTTCGTTTAACTCGTTTACCGGTGGTCAAAGTTTCTTTTCTCCTTTCCTCGTTCAGTGGATCGAAATCGAGTCGTGTTTGATGTAACTAAACATGATTTAATTAAAGGAACTGTTTAATTTATTCGATTTTGACTTTATTCTAACGAGAATATTAATATACGAGTCTACGAAGGTGGTCAGTGTCGCGAGAGAACTATTGTCTACAAGTCCATTCTTAGAGCCGGCATATACCTATATAATACCTACAATCGCCATTGTGATTTGAAAAACGAAACTCGGCTGCTAGCGTTGACCGCCTTTCTGAATACGGTCTATTGTAGTTTTAAAGTCAGCCATACCGACACGGTATCGCCATTACGTCGCCGTTAGACAGTAGTTTTCTCAAAACAGTGAAATACAGGTTGGAGAAAATGTAAAAATCTCACGGCGAGTATTTCCCCCTTATGCACTTCGCCACATTCCGCGTGCCGAATCGAAACGACACGACCATATTTCTCGATCACGCGTTAAAAGCGTAGTACGTAGATCCTTTCGAACCTTTTATCGGTATCTCCCCGAAAGCTCGAATTTCTACGGTATCTCCAGCATGAGAGTTTAATAATGCACCGCTCGACGTGTGAAAACGATTCGCGAGATTCGTTGACCCGACACCGTTCTGAGATTCGTGGGAACCCGAAGCTGTTGCGCGCGGACCGTGGATTTCTACTACTAGCCGCTTTATAGAACGTTTCGCGAAACGCCTAAATACTTTTCCCATTGAAACGTGAAAGCAATTTTATTGTTCTTTATCCTTGATTGTGGGTTGCTAAATTTCATCTACTTTCTAATTACTACGTTTTAGTTACTGGAAATCATGATGGTATACGAACAGTTCAAATAAAAAAATAAAATAATGGAAAATTAAACTTTAAGTCGTTTTGCTATTCCGAAATTAACGATGTCATTACTCCGCCGATACAAGTTACAGATCATTAACCCATTAATATTCATTAATTCTCTTTGGACATCTATGTTCCTTACTTAGATCGATTTAAATAGAATGTATGAAACGGTACGAAGTCAAAGTCAAATTAGGTCGTCTATTCATAAATTATTACACTAATTACCCTCTTTCATTATAAGTTGGTCGTTACCTATCTAAGACGTGTAGTGATTGAACCTACATCGAGTATAAACCAACGGAGGGTAATGGCAAATATATAAAATATTCATTTTACGTCCATGGTATTATCCTGATATAAAAAATATTTGCAATTTAATTATTCGCCATACTAGTTCGTATTCTTTTTCATTTCAAAGAATAAGAAACTCTTATTTAATGTAACACTTACAAATCCATGAATCTCATCAAATCGATTTATCGATCTAATCCTTTTCAAGTTCTTTCTTTCGTTCTCTCTCATCAATATTACTAAACCTTTTAGGATGAATATCGAAAAACGAGGTCGAGGAAGAGCTCGAACGAACGAACGTTGCTGGTACAAAAATTTCCATTCTCGATAACGAAATAGCACGCGCGCGTGTACAGGGCCACAATGGCCGAAGTTTTCGTGCTTTCGCGCGAGCATAGAAAAACGTGTGGCGAGCGTCAAGATAGTATCAACGCCTGTTGCATTGTTTTTGTATGGCATACGTTTTGCCTCGCTTCGCGCAAGCAGGAACGATATGGGGGGGGGGTACCTGTGGAGTGCTAGAGGAAGGGTGGAAAAAGGTGCTGCTAGCACCCACGTACCTACCTATGGACAGAAGTGCAAAAAAGAAGAGAAAACGAGAAGAGAGAGAAAGAGAGAGAGAGAGAGAGAGTGCTACTAATCCGGTCTGTTTTTCCTTTGTAATTGGATGGTATCACGCAACAGAGAATCCTGCGTCGCTTATAGCACAAATCTGACATGGTTTCGCACTTCGAAGAGGATAGTACGTGTGAATAACGGAATTCGAAAGAATTCGCGATAACAACTGCCATTTGCAACGTTTCTGTTGCAATGTCCCGTTTCCTATCGTGATTGCGTGCTGCGATGTTCGAGTGATCGATTCCTGTCAATAAACTCGTCCAGAGAATTTGATGTTTAGGAGCAAACCTAACAAAGCAATTTGAGAAAGAAAAAAGCATTGTTCAAAAGAATTGTTTTTTTTCTCTTTTCCATCTACTTGTAACTAATTAAAAACGGAGAAAATAGAAGAAAATACGTTTCAAAGTGATTTTCCACGAACATCCTTTTTTCTTTTTCTAATTCTTTATACGCGAGAATACCAACGTCAATGAAATTAATTTCGAGTGAAATAAACTCACAGTCTCGGAGACTTTGTAGAAGCTTCTCCGACTACGAAGGGAAATCTAGGCCAGGACGTGATTCTACGTAGAAATCTGTGCCCGTAAAAGCACCACGATGTACACGCTGATGTCGTTATATTCGAAAAGTTTCCTCGCGCGTTAATTTTCTCCCTGAATTCTTCTTATTCGTCCTCGTTCTCTCTCTATTTTCTTCCAAGTGAGATGTTACAAATCTCGAGATCTCGATAGGAAAATCGAACGACTTCTTAAATTATTCGACTGAACGCTCGATTTGCAATATATGCACCAATTAAATCGATCGAGTTTTTTTCTTTTCATTTATTTTATATTCGATTCACTCGACATCTTCTAAAAGTTATTAAAAAAAATGTATTGCAAATATTTGACGAATCGACGCACATATGTGATATCGACGTTTCGAAAATGAAAAAAGGTGGCGAATGAAAATGAAAAAAAGGAAAAGTCACATACAAAGAACAAGAGACAGAGATAGTGGTGGAGGGAATAGTGAAGGACGGAGAAGAGAAAAAAAGAGGCAAGAGATATAGAGTGCGAGGAAGAGCTTTGTTTGCATTGCGATGCTGTCAGAACAATGCAAATCCATTAAGAGCCGCCATTCGTTTGCTGTAAAATTATGCGTTTACGGGGTCGAGCACACGATGCTATATCTCCGGGGTGCAGCCAGGAATTACACGTAGCAATTGCATAGGTTAGCGGAAGAAGCATTAATGCCCCGCTTTCCGTAATCTCATTCACCTCTTCTCTCTCTTTCTCTTTTGCTCTTGTTCTCTTCTCTTTTTCTGCCTTTCATTACGCAAAATTCTCTACGAATTCTTTTCGAAAGATGTTACTCCTCGTTATCGATACACGTGACTCGATCACGTTCCAACTATTATTCTTATCGCAATTAACCAGAAGATCGTAAAAACAGAATTTTAAATAAATAATGGGACTTATCGTTTTACATTTGCAAAGAATACGCGTGTTTCCCCTTAAGAATATATTTCGTTAACGTATCTCATGATCATTAAATGACTTTGGGTAGCCGCGTAGTAGGAAAATGTATGATATAATTAGTCCGACGGAATGGCACATAAAAGAGGTCGTGATGTCGTAACTGCCAGGATAGCACGTGTAAAGCCACGCTCGCAAGTAATTCGTGGACCGTTTCATTGAGTTATGAAGATAATTATTTAGAAACGTGAAATCAAGGCTAGCTTCGGATGTACCTAACTCGCGACTTTTTCGAAAATTCACGAAATAGAAAATTCTCATGCACGTACGTAAGAGCTCGTCGTTGATTTTTCCAACGCAAACATTTTCCGTGGCACCCCGCCGCCGGCTGGCTGCCTGACTGGGTGGTTCTTTGAAGTGGCCAGCTGCGCAAAAGAGAGAGGGTCTATATATAAAACTCGATCAGGATATGAGGCAGATACGCGGCGAAAATACTTGTAAATATTTGATCGAGCCGCTCCGGATTCGAAGACCTATCTACCCACCAAGGGAAAACTCTCTAACATAAGCGCGTCTGCTTGCGCGCGTGTTCGCCTGTACACGTTCGCACGGTGCAGCTTCCGAACGGACCACTCCGACTTTTTCTCGTGCTCTAATAACGCAACGAAATTAAGCTCGTTCCCTTATTCTCGAGAACCTCGATTCGTTCGTGCTCTACCCGCGTGAGAGAATAAATTTGTCTAGCTCCACGCGGCAGGGTCTTCTTCTTTCCCCAAACCCTGTTCCTTTGTTTTTCCAAACGTAACAATGGTGGTGGACTTATAAAGAAGCGGAGGAGCGCGCGCGCGAATGAAATTAAGCGTCAGATTGCATCACGTCCGCTGTTGCCGCAAAAAAAAACAGAGAGGGAAATACGAAAAGGAAATGCTGAAAGTTCGCTTGAAATTGCAAATGAATGTGAGCGCTTATCGGTTACATCGTGCGGACATTTTTCATTAATTATAACTCTTCTTTAATGCATTCCTGCATTTTACCACGACGGGACAGGACGAACAATGAAAGAATACATTTTTTTGAAATATTCACTCGTGACGCGAGACATCAGGTGTGATAAAACACGTGCAGCAACGATTTCAAAAATACTGACAAATATAGATTTGTTATTTTTACAAAAAATAAAAAAAAATACTTCTCCTGAAGTCACAGAATGCAAGTAGTACGTATTTTACTGCTGTCGATCACGCAACTGAGACTACAATCTCCCGCCTACAAAGTGTTAAGCCCCGTGCACGTCCCGGCGTATGGGCATAGACGAAACACGTTTAAGAATGACCTGGGCGAGCAGGCATAGGACCCACCAGACGAATCCTCCCCTCTCCTCGATTCTTATATACTTTATAGCCTTTGGCTTCCGAGCCAAGCTAACGTATTATAAGACAGTCATCCGTAGTCATCTCTGACCGAACGATCGTCGTAAAGATCGTCTACTCTCGGGTCCAGTCATCGCGCTCCATTCATCCGATTCCGATCGATTCTTTCACTCGAAATCGTATCACGCGTCAGTGAGTTTTCTGTGAAAAATTAGTGTATGTTTCTGTGATCAGTTTTTAACATTTGAATTTCGTCTCATCGAAAAGGCGATCCAATATTAATTTTACAAAATCGTAATCGACTTTCGTCTCGTAAATACTAAAAAATTTAAAAGCCCGCTCGTGCTTTTAACGAAATATCGATTATCTGATTTTACGATTCCACGGTATTGCTCTTTCAATGGGATAAACATTTCCATTGATTAATCTCATATACGAGAGTAAAGGTATTATAAATATCGATTATTAAGGTACTTCGATCATTCACATTGCATGAAAATACATCCGCGGAGAATATCATTCTTTCTTCTTTTTCTCTCGAAAAACTGGAAACCTCCACGTTATTGTACGATCTGTCGATACCATAAAATTCTTTGGTTTCCATTTGATGTAGCCTATAAACGATGCGAATACGTCGATCGATCATACCTTGTATAATGTGCGGCTCGAATTACAACCGTCCGGCCGGGCATTCCCTCACGATATCGAACCAACGTCTTTTGTTACGTTGGTACGCCCGGCATTCATATATGCATAAACTTGTGTGCTGGATAACGCGTAAGAGAAGAGATAGATACATAGTGAATACCTTGGCGAATACGAAATTAAAAAAGTACAACGACGTGTGTTCGAAATTAAAAAGTTTATTAGTACGTGTAAAAAGTTTGGTTAAAAATAAAATAAAATGCAATAATAAAATGTCGAAAAAGCGAAGAAAGTAAAAAAGAAAGAAGAAAGGATGCCGACCAACTTGACGTAATAAAGATTCCGTACAGCTCGACGCGATGCTTTAATTGAATGCTCTGAATACGAGTATACTCTCTGAATACCCTTTCGCAAAATAACGACTACAACGGCAAGCAGATTTGCCCGGGACGAATGAGAACAACTTTTCAGCCGTACGAATCCGTAGGAGGCGGGTTTTCCGGGTGAAAAAATCATGGCGATACTACGTTACTACCACTACTAGTATAAACTAAAAAGAGAAGGAGAGAGACAGAGAGAGTATTCCTGGTGTACGCGTTCACACGCGCGCGCGCCGATGTGGCCAGCCATCGACATGGACGTGGACGACCAACGGAAACTCTTGCATCAACCGAAAACCGTAAAATGCACCGTAAAGCGCGTTACTGTGGGCCATTTGGGAAGATCGATCGATCCCACGAATACTTTCAGAATGATCGATGCGCCATTCTAGCACATGCCGGTTCCTTTTTTCCGAAAAATAGGAAGGACCGAGATTGTTGCCTTGTATCGGAGATAAATCACCGATTTTCTTCGGTAGTGTGCATTGAAAAACATCAACTACGCTAGCGAAGAAGCCGATCTTCTTCTTACTTCTCCGAAAGAAAATGTATAGGGGGTATTTGCGAAATTTATCGAGACTATTTTATTTACGCTCGGCGACTAAACCATTTTCGTATTACCAAAGTGAAATCCAGGAAATTAGAGATAGTTAACGAGTCCGAGATCTAGGAACGACAATTAAATAAAAATTAGATTCCACGTTGCCGACGTATTCGACGATAAATGAATTCTCTCGTTGGCGAACGTTCCGAAGGATACCTACGAACGTGTACGCCTCTCTCTTCTATCTCTTTCTCTCTCTCTCTCTCTCTCTCTCTCTCTCTCTCTCTCTCTCTCTCTCTCTCTCTCTCTCTCTAATGGGAGCTCGATAGCTCGACGCGGAAAATTGAATGATTGCGCATGATTGATCGACTTGGTTAAAGGAAAACAATTAAGCAACAATCGAACACCATTCGAGCGCGCTATCAACGTACGAAGGTTTTTTTCCGCTCTCTGATATCTCGTCCAGGCTATCATTGAAAAACTTTAAACTTTTACAGCTTGAAAATTGATGACTCTCGCGAAAGACGAGTACCTACCGACCGATCGTTTTTACTTTGAACGTTGATCACCGGCCAGAGAAAAGAAGGGTGAAAACGGCGAGACTCGTGACAACTAAAAAAAGGAAATGACAAATCCGATTTTACGCGTAACGCTTTACTATTTCCTAATCGTCTATTTAAAGGGTCTACTGCAATCTCTGAAGCTCTACTCGGGGCATCCACCGGATCTGGTAAAGTGCTCGGCTGACTTTGACGTAAGTACACTTCCAATTCCAAACGCATGAACAAAGGGCTAACTTTGTAGCAACGTTGATCTCTCTCGAGAAGAGCTACGTTCGATAGCGAAGCTCCAAATTAACTATCGGCTGTGTTAACTTTCATCTAGAAGCACGCGATCGTGAGCGACTTAATAAAAGAGAAGCCTTAATTCCGCGAGAAACGATAAACTTTTTAACGATATTCCAGCCGCCGGTTTAACGTTTAATAACCGAACCACGAAGATACGCTAACGTCTGACGGAACTCGTAAAATTTGGTTACTCGTCCCGACGGTGCGCCGATTCGTCGGGTGATTCTCAACTTCCCTCTCTACGGAGGGTAAGTCGTACCTATCTTCTCGTGATCGACGCTTTACTCGCTCGCTTACACCCTCGCGGGCAGCAATCGCGGCACGGACGGATCGCGGTGAGTCAGCAACGATAAATCGAGCGATTTATGAAGCGGCACGGGCAACGACCATCCTCGAGGAATAATGCCGCGATCGGTATATAGTACCGAATATATGTATGTATATTTTACTATGTGCCTACGCCCTTACAGGTTTATATGCTAACATATATAGCGTGTATATAGGTACGATACATACATGTACCATACGTAGGTAGGTAGATATTGCATGTGCAGGACAAAAAGAGGGGGGTATCAGAACGGACAATCGATTTTCGTGATCGTTTACGTCTATCGACGTCGGAAGATCTTTTCCCAAATTTTCCACCCAAAGGTGTAGAGTTTACCCGGTCAAATCCTTTCGGACCGCTTACACGATTAATTTCTCCCGCGAGCTTATTCGCCGGGACGTGTCGAATTAACTCGTATTGTCGCGGATAAATTTGTCCGCTCGTACGAAACATTAATTTCTATCGCTCGAACGGAATCGGCTCGATAATTTATTACAGCCGAAATTACTGACCGGATGAAATTTGGTAAACGTATGCGCGCGGAAAGTAGAGACTGCGAATAAATCGTGAAAAGTACCGTGCAAGAGGAGAAGGAAGAAAAAGAAGGAGTGAGAGAGAGAGAGAGAGGTAGAGAACTGAGGATTAAATCGACGATAATGAGGGTCGACTCGATAGCATGGAATAGTCTACGGGCTTTCCGATGGTCCCTCGATACAATGGTAATGAAGTTTCGTGCGTGCAATGCTTTTATAGGAAAGTTATGAATCGTAATATCGAACGAATGTCTTTTTTCTTTCTCGGAAGAGAACGGTCTTTATTTCCCCGTAAACTACGCGAATCCGACACGACGAACCGTATTAAAAATCTCTCCAAACGATAATGAATCGAACGGAAATGTTAAAAGTGTAAATGGCGAGTCGCTTGGATAATTAAGAAAATTAATTAAACGATCGCTCGCTTTACGCGCTCGAACGGTCAACACCTATCTACGATCCGATCGAATTTCTCGTAGAGAGGACACGTAGAATTGATAGGCGCTGAAAACGAGGCTCGATGAGATTGCATTTTGATCGAAATTAATTCCTCCGATGGTTATCGATATGAACCGACCGATCGCACGCGTACAACTATCAAGAACAATTTCCAGTGGACTGCGTACACGCGTTCGTATTAACGTCTATATCCAAAAGATTATTTATTACATCATAGTCCGTTCGTATTCTCCACACGTACTTGCCAGTGAAACGACTCACGGTCGGTTTGCATTATCGAAAATACGTTTGATTAATCGGCATACGATATATCGTAAGAGACATATATATTAGATCGTGACATAAGTAAATTCGGTCGATGTGATAAATAATTTTATTATCTATTAATAAATTAAAGAATTGCATTCAATCAGTTACGTAATCTCCACTGTTATTTAATAAAAATGCAATCTTTGCAATAAACCCACGATATATTCATTTTTACAACAAAATTTATTATTTATGTTACAACCTAATATCTTCTGGTTAGATTATAGACGTATCATTACACAGAGATATAAAGCCGCGATGCACCAAAGGAATCTTTAATATTCCATCCGAATGTAATATACGCTACCGGTTATCGAAATATCGGAGCGCAGCCATTAACGATATTGCACGATCGCGCGAGCCGGAATGCTTGTCTGATAAGGAATAATAATAACAATAATAATAATAACAACGCGGTGCGCGATGCCGTGATTTATAAACAATACGCCGTAGCCCTGCCGTCGCAACGGGAAATTGCCAATAAAAGCAAATAGTCCATGACGGTGATTATCCAGCCGGCAAAAGGTAGCGCCGTATTTTTTAATGGCTGATATAGGAAGGAAGATAGCGCGCGCTCCTTTTCCAATGCGCGCGAGTATGTCGTAGTATTAAAAGATTCTATTATCGCTTTTTGGGTTATCACGGGACAGGTTGAGCGCGAAAAATTTTCATGAGCAGCAGCTTCGTTGTAACGAGTGAAATTAATTTCGAGATAAGAAGTTTTGTAGCGAAGCTGGAAGACAAATCGTGTCTGATTATTTTTTAAAAATGATTATACTTTTTCTATCTACCGGCTCCCAGCTTTTCTTAGATACACTGAAGAATGATCGATGAGATGAAAAATGATCAAAGCACTATGTCCGCGCTTTCCCCGCTAACTGCTCGCGCGTTCGCTCGTTCCTTTTATCGACTTAAGGCCGTCCCTTCTCCGGTCTTTTATTTCACGACGGAAGACGCGGATGGCCGAGTTTTTACAAATTGGCGCAATGCTTTCGGTGGACAATAATTCATTCACTTTTATCTCTCTTGTTACGAACGCTTCCTCTATGATATCCCCGATATACACTCGTAAAGCGTGATAAATGGGGCGTGTAAAAAGAAAGAAAGAAATATAAAAAAAAGAAAAAAAAAGAGTAAGGGTGATCGTATCGATGTTTCCTAAGCGCAAACACGAGAAAATGGGGTTACAGAAAACGAACGAAATAGATCGATAAAAGTACGTTAATTCTGGTACTATATAAATCGTCCCTATGAATAAAGGCAAGGAAATGTCACGGTACCTTTTTATCTCGTATCGATAACCTTTTACTCGTTGGTTAATGAAAGAGTCTACGACCTCGAAAAATTATCTCGATGTAAACGATGTCTTCCGTAGCACGTGGATTAAAATGTTTGGTAATCGACCCTCGCGAAGAATAGCAACAAATTACTGACAATGAGTTACGATAATTAGCGTCTGTCGATTTCTGAATAGTCTACACGAATAGCCCCATCGTCTTTTCTCTCGAAGGGTTTCGGATCTTTCCGAATCGGTCACATTCTAATACGTTAAAAGAGTTAATTACTCGCTCTGATAACTCGAGCGATCTCTCTATAATTCCAATCGAGTTTCGATAAATGTAGGTTTGTACGAGAGTGAATGAAGAAGAGAGAGATAGAGAGAATCGATATTGCACGAAAGCTAATCAAGTAATACGAAGAAAAGTCACCGAAATCCGATTGGCCCAAATAGGACAAACGTTTCCCGCTCTCGTCCGAACATTCACGATTACCACGTACCACGTTCGCAATGTATATATAGATACTCGTATCCGTGCACGTGAAAATCAAGGTACTCGATCGCATGCTAGCACGCGGTTGTATCGCGCGCACGATACTCATCCATGCATTCAGAATGGCAATTCGCGACATCAAAGCCGAAGCGTATGGGCTCACGCACGCGCGTGTACGTCGCGCGTCGCAGGCACGATCGGCTTGAATCTCGAGTGGCAAACTCGAAACTCACCCTTTCGCTTCGTCGTACTTACACCGATATCTATACGCGAGCGTACGTCACTTTATCATGAAAGAGTGAGTGAGTGAGTGTGTGTGTGTGTGTGTGTGTGTGAGAGAGAGAGAGAGAGAGAGAAAACGAATCGTGGCCCGTTACCTAAGGGCAACTCCTGCGGGAAATTCGTTATACGTGATAAAACCCGATCCCAGGTCGTTCGACGATCACGATGTTCCTGCAACCGATGATCTTAAAAAAAAGAGCGCGTGTATTATAGATAGTGCAGTTCTCATTTTTAACAAAAATTGAAACTATCGAATGTCACAGCACGTATGTTATATACTCTGGTTGGGAGTAGAGTAATCTTCGTCGATTCATCTCGATCGTGTTCTGTCCTTTTCTATTTAATGAGTACATTTGCACGTGCGTTTTTTCTTTCCTTCTATCGTTAAATCGAATCGATCTAGATACACATATGTATGTATATACGTACGTACTCACTTTTACAGCACGAAGATTATCACTGAAATTCGTTGAATTATTCATCGACCAATTAATCTTATTGCATAACTGCACCGACGAGCCATTCTTCAGTCTTTCAAGATAATAAAAGCATTACGGGATGACATTATAGAGACGTCATGGAAGAATAGTTCTTAATCCGGTTTCAATGGAGCTCGAAAGAATTTTATGATAAATTTTGAAAAGCAGCGCGAACATGAAAATTGTAATTCATCATAGATAGGAAAGAGAAATATGTTTTTCGAACGTCAGGTAAATTTTTATAGGAGGTCCTGGTAAAAACTGTTTGTTTCTTTGTAATTTCGAAATAAAAATGAACAAATCAGCTAGTAGCTCTACGCACAGATCAGAGACAGTTAAACCTCCGGCTCTTTCTCTCTTTCCCCTGTCCCGTTTTACTTTGCATTCGTAGATTAATGCAAAATACGTTACGCGTATCAAAGTCGGCCGGCGCAACATTTTTTGGGGAGATAGGTACACGTAATCATACCGAATATTTTGAATATTCGTTTTTTACGACGTGTCAGAAAAATCGCAATGATGCCACGATCGTTCGCGAGATTTTCATTTGAATGATATAAATTCGACATTTGCATGTAAATTCGGTACGCGCGCGCGGTAGTCGTGCGCATTATGAGAAATCGGTGAAAGATGCGCTACGACGCATCGTGATGCAAGCGAACGCATCGAAGATGAAAGAGAGAGAGAGAAAGAGGGGAGAGAAATAGAGGAAGAGAGAGAGA
>JAIFRP010000271.1:464603-496023 GCA_032403825.1 Odynerus spinipes
CCCCCTTCTCTCTCTACGTAATGTCCATCAAAGTAAATCAAATATTCTTTTCTTACGTCTCGTTGATCCTCGCTATCGTGCATCGATCATCGGCAAACGTACGTAAGAAAGAACGTATCTAACGAGGGATTTCAAAGGTTTACAAGGCAATCGCATTGTTCTCATTTACAGCATTAGTCAATGCTTAAAACTCCAGCTAAATCGATAACGGCTACATCGTTCGTTAGATCAAAAGTGTAAAGTCTCGTGCTTCGAATCTGTAAGCTCGTAAGTGAGAGAATATAGTAGCACGATCGGTCATTCGGAAGGAATAAAAATCTATCGATCGAGGAGCCACGCATTGGTTAATGACGTCAACTAGAAGAAAATTGATTGGAGTTTACGTCTCGTCGGAGTATACGTTATCGATCCTTTTTTTTAATAAGATCAACTAATCACGGATACGCTTTAAAGATATATCCGAGAGGAATACTGAAATCATTATAAGAAGACGCGTGTAAAGATTAATAGGAGAAAATGTATAAATAGAATATAGGTAAATATATAAGATAGATAAATAGATGTATATATGTATAGATAGAAGAAATAAGAAAAAGGAGTAAAGTAGGTAGATAGGTACGACAGGTACAGGTAAAAAAGAGCTTACGTCGTAGATGAATTATTACAGTTTTTAGCTTTTCCTTAAATCCAGTTTACGTTTTTTCCACAAATCGATTCCGTTATACCTTGCACCATTTTCCATATGCATATAAAATGTTTCCCACTTTTTACGTTTTTTATTTTTTTATTATTTTACTTTCCTATCGAGATAATTGAGACTATTGTCGGGGAAAATGTGATTCTCTCCTCGCGTAGGGATCTTTGAAAGAAAAGATCGAGGATCAAAGTAAAACACAAAAGAACGGATCTATCGTTGATCGAGAGGTATACATGAAAAAAGATTGGAGACTCTCTTTTGGCACGGTAATAACGCTGCTTGTAGACTTCTGCATTCTCCTGTCGCGTTTTGTTTTTATCGTGTACGATAGAGATTATCATTTGAGTTTTATTTTCAGAGTCGATATCGCGTTCGTCTATCGCCGATTTACGAGCTTCCCTTAGTGTGCAAAGGAACCAACGCATAAATCTCTTATGGCTTTAAGTACAAAGAGTCGTATAAAGCATAGTTAGTAACGTTTTTTATGCGTTTCTCTATCGATGGCATTCGACATAGTTGGTGGCAGCGGGCGCAGCATAAAATTCGGTATTATTAAATGCAATATCGATAACGCCGAGCGACGATGCATTCGTTAACGCATCTTATTTCATTCGAAGTATAGCAATACGAGTTACTAAGGAAAGTGAGGCAGCATGATACTGAATTCTTCGGTTTTAGTTCCTCGCTGAAGAGATTTTACAACGTAACGTTAAATCGTGTGTTCAAACAAGCATAGCAGCCTCTTCAACGATCGTATCATGGCACGCGAGCAGTACCGCTGTTCATTCAGCTGTACTGTAAGATGGTAAATCATAAAAAAATGATGCGAAGCACAAAGTCCGTTCTTCTGGTTGTTTTCTGCTCTTCCGTTTCCTTCGAGAACTTATCTTGCGAATCGGTTAGATAGATTACGGTCGACGTGTGTCTCCTTAGCGATGTTAACGTTACGTCGAGCTATCGCGTACTCTTTCCTCTTGAAAAATGTGATGCGTGATGCGAAGGCACGTTGGCCCGGTATCCGAAATACGTATCCGACTCGTTCGTTGCCATTAGGATAGCTTTAAAGAGTTGTTATGCAGATCGAAACCACCGATTAAGTAGTTCCAAGGAAAATCTCTTTCTTCGAAAACTGCACGCGCTCCAGTCGCCTCTCATCATCGAATTCGAGTTCCTAGTGGACTCTCGAGCTCGGTGAATCGATGCCCTTGAATGTCGCTTTTTTACTCGCAGCCGGATTTATCTCGTACGAAAAACTCGTCTTCTCGTTTCCTTTTGGTATCGTAACCGACGACTGACGAAGATCGATGTTGAAAAAATGATCGAGCGTTTAGGAAGTTTCCAACTCGCTTATGGATGTTCCTCAGGATCGTATGGAAGACGTGCTCGATGGTGCGGACGCGCATCGGTTCAACTTACTGTCGATTATGATCTCGTCACCGTTGCTTATGTTGTATCGATAGAGTTGCTTATTCGGATACAACATCTCCTCGGGCCCGTGGTGTCCCTTCATCACCTAAAATGTAATAAATCATTATTATCCATTCTAATGTATTTCGTTCGTGCTTCATTGTATTTACGGTTTCAGAATTTTCTTTTAGAATATACCTGTTCATTGATACCGAGTTTAGGTATTAGGTAAATAGGATTTGGACGATGGTACAGGGTAAGATGCTAAATTCATTGGATTTGTGACAAATTTTAGATCGCTATTTCACTCTTTTTGAAACACCGTTCGAGAAACCAAAAGTTCTGTAAAAAATGATAAAATCTATGTTAGTTGGTAAAAGGGGGTACTCACTTGATCGACGTAAAAGAGCCTCATCCTATTCGCTGGTATTTTCACCATCGACTCCAGTTTTGTTTTTAGTTCAAAAACCGTTCTATATACATCTACAGATCGTACCTAAAAAAGCACGATTGAAATTTGTTAAACCTACGTTTTAAGCTACGTTGGTTATTATAACGCACGAATTGTGAATTTGAAAGAACTTTGATTGTGACAGCAGGCAAATGCAGACGTAACTAAATACTGAATATACCTCAACGAGATCTCCGTAAGTAAACGTCACCTTGACCCTCTTCTCTGGTGTTAGGTCAACGTGTACCAGGGGATCCAATTTCCCATGAATAGCCACAAGCTCGGAGTACCTGAAAATCGATTTTTATAATTTCGTCCAGCAACGAAGCGCGTCCGTGCAACGAAATACAACTACTATGGCAATAATTACATATAATTATCGGAGTTTGGTGGAGAATTTGGATTATCGAAGGACAGACTGGTCGATCGATCTATATAAATCGAATTTGAAGTTACCTTTCTGGTCTGTCCGCTTCCGGCTTATCCATGTAATACCGAATGAAGGCTCTTTCGGCGTCCTCGCGTTCTTGAGACGAGATCACGCCACCACCGTTCAAAGTCTCGACATTGGGAAGCCTTGCTATTAACAACTGTCGTCTTTCGTGTTCCGTGTATTCTCGGGGACTCTAAGAGAGAAACAAAGAGAGAAGATAAAGAGAGCAGGAAATAAGGCTGCCATGACTTTTTTGATTAGAATGACGCAAGAAAGTTAAAATTAGAAAAAGAATTGACAGGTGTTACTCACTTCGAACAAGGGACAACTGTGAATTCTTAAAGACTTTAGCGCAGGAAATCTGGAGAGTCGTTCGACGTCGTCCCAGGTTGACAGTAAAGTGCCATTCATATTTAAAAACCTAAGCATCCTAAAAGGATCGTGAGGTGACGGGACTTTGTTGCCACTGGACTCCGATTCGGATTCTGATCTGTCGTAGCTGACTTTGTTCTCCGTGATAATATGGTTGCCTGTTTCGCCGACCGACGTGCGTCCCTCGGCGTCAACGTGATTCATATTCTCGTTATCCTGTGTACGATTTTCCGTCTCTTCCTTCTGCCTAAGTAAATCCTCGCGATCCGTAGGCAAGTTACGATTTTCTTCGAGAGCCAACGACCTGATAGGACATTCGGCCAAGACGAGACTCTCGAGACTGGGAAAAACGTAGCCCAACTTGGCGATCTCGTTCCACACTTCGATAGGATTGCCAGTGAAATGAAGCTTCTTCAGAGACCTGTTAACGTTATCCGGCTTGCGATAATCCAAATCCACCGTCTTATACTCGTTCAAGGAAAGATGAAGTTCCTCGAGATTTCGTAGCAAACGTATCAAGCCTTGTACCGTCGACCAAGAAACTCTGGTGCCATTCAACACAAGATTCCTCAAGAGATCGTAGTTACCGTGCTTGATCTCCAACACCTCGGCGAGACAGTTGAAGCTGAGATTGACGAACTTGATCTTGGGCATGTGTTGAAGTATACCAAAGACCTCGGTCCATTGCGAGAGCTTGTTCTGAGCGAGATCAAGTTCCTCGACGTTCTTGCACTTGTTCCGTAACTTCTCGTCGTCGTTCCCCGCGCACTCGATATCGCAATCCTGCAGAACCAACAGTGCCGGCACCGTGTGCCGCGGTGATTTTTTTGGAATGAAGATACTGACGGAAAGTGCCGCCTTTGGAGAGCCGGATTCTCCTTCGTCGTCCGTCAACGAACATTCCGTCGTCGAGCTGCCGTACTTCAGCTCTAGGGCTTCCAACAGCGACGGCATTCTTACAACATTCTGAAAGAAGCCGAAAAAGACACGTTCCAGTTTAAATCAGGATAATATTAATCGTTACTTGGATCGCTGATTTTTACATTTTTTTCAATATATCCTCGTTTTTTGTAACAAGAAAATGTTTTGTAAATATTATAAATAAAATTCTTTAATGGAAACCAGCACGAAGAAATTTCTAATTTAATATATTTTTGACAAATGATAAATCTAGTAGCACGTCTTGTAAACTTTCTTCTCCATAGCTCGTTAAAACTCAAAATATGGCACGACAACCAACCATAAGAGCCTATCGTCAAAACGATGTTCGACGTTTATTTTCACGTTAGACTTTAAATCCCTTCTTCTCGGAGAGGCTTCGTCGTTATATACAAATACAGGAAGTAAATGTGCGAAGTACGCTTTTAGAAGCGTTTTATGTCTAACCCCGGTGCAAGTCGTTTCGTTGGGGAACGGAGAGAATCAAAAGAGGCGTTGAGTGCGATAAACGAGAGAGAATAGCGTCGATGATGAGATCCACTCAGGATACTAACCAATTGGTGGAACTGAAGAAACGTTAAAAAATTAACAGGACGAGTGTACAGTAGCTGTTGTTAAGAACATCAGTCATCATTGAATCATTACTGATAGAGGAAGATAACGTATTTACTTTCATCGAGATATTAACAAAGTATACTCTCGTCGTGGTAGCCTTGAAAAGTAGGGTGACGCTATTGGTTGATCGATAACGACGAAAGAGTGATTCGTATTAATAGATGGCAGGTACTTTTCCACGTTTGGGGAAGAGACCGATCGTTCACGAGCTCTCCCATTAAATTTGTAGAAAGCAACGAAAGGGAATCGTCGCTCCATATAAAACGACGCAATTTTTAGGATGTCGTTAACATTATGAATCACTTTTGCATCGGTGTTTTCAATCAAGGTCCACCAAACTTGCCCTTGATTGGGTGACTCATAACGTGGAGTCCTTCCAATGAAAGGGGCAGGATTCCCAGGTCGGTTTTATCTTTTTTATGGGTACGGCTAAAGAAAGTGCGATATTTTCAGGGATAATTAATTAACGTTAAAACGCGCGAAACGAGAGCGAAGAAAACCGGAGCGTGTTAACTGCGACTGTTGCACTATTACCCTATCCTAGTGACTCGAGATTATTATAACGGAGAAATGCGATGATACGCGAAAAACTCGTGTCTTCGTCGTGGCATACGTACGATGAGAGTCGAATGCGACTCGACCCTGGCAGAAACGACGTATCAACAAAAAACGAAGGAAACAACGTTCGGTGCAGGCGCGTATATATCTTCGAGGGCGACGCCGGTGGAGAAGACGTAAAATCTGGTTTGACCATATTCGCGCTCTAAGGTCACTCCATTGTCTTTTTGCGCAGCTTGCGAGAGAAGCGGGTACCGGTTTCAGCGAAGTCGTCGTTGGCTCAGAACTAAGGTACGCCGTTCGCCCACGCGAGAAAATCTTTCTATCTTTCTTTACCTCTCTCTTTTGGCATTTTTCTTTTCTTTTTAACGGCAGCAACCCGCATCGCGATAATACATGTGGTGCGAACCTCCTCTATCACGAGAAACGAGACAACGCGAGCGAGCTGTGCGTTTCGTCCATCGTCAGAGTTATAGAACTTTCAAACGGTTCTACTTGTAGCTCCGGGAAATTTTACAAGTGCGACGATAAGTTCTCTTCTCTCTGCTGTGGGGTCCAGATACATCGAGTGACTTTATATTTAGCGATACTTTCGACTCTTCCTTCTCGATGCTGTCGGGCACGTGTACTGCGTGAATTTTTATTCGCGCGTAATTCATTCTGACTGACTCGTTTGGAATTAAGTCCCCGTTGATAAATATTAATTAGTCGTTGATTATACCGCCACGGAAGGATAGTTCCATTTGCTCGCGTCGAAATACGGACGTTCGATTTCGTCAGCGTCGATCGTTTCTCGAGATTCTCTCGAACGTGGAAACTTCGATGTATCGTTCCTTTAACTTTCTACTCGAAACAATAGGCGTATATGTTATTTTATGTATCAAAGGATCAATATTCGATGAATTGAATACTCTATACCAAAAGACTAGGTTTCTTTTTTCGAAAGACATCTTTCACGATTATGACAAACATCCCACCGTTCCTGCACCGTTTGTTTTTTCGAGATGCTCCCCTTCGGTTAACTTTCGTTTTCTCGTGGAATCGAATCGCGCATAAATCTCACGAGCTACGTTCCAACTATTTATGCTCTCGTTTGTACCGGCTGCCGTTCGCGAACACGCATCACAGCGAGCGTGTTCCACGAACGATTCACGAGATTTTTCACTCCTCGCCTTGCAAACCGTTCCGTTCGAGAGGATAGGAAGCGAGCGAAAGGTCGACGCATCGGCAAATTAACGAAACGACGTATTTCGCAAAATTTAACGACATAAACGCGGCAATAATCGTCTCGTCAAATAGCGCGACACAATTCTTTCGAAATTGTATGAGACGTCTTGGAAAAATAGCGCTATTTCGAATCCATCTCGTTGCCCGTGTATACAATCCCACCGGATGCATCGAGAATGCTCGATATATACTCTACCAATGGCACACATATATTCGAATGGCGCATTATTTGAAAATCCAGCAATGCTATATGAATCCGACGAATGTGCCGCATCTGCTCTTCACCCGGGGAGCCTCATCAAACGCCTTTTGTTTGAGCTTTCGTACGATCCGATAGGCACGCTCGATAAAATATCTTTGAATGTACGAAAATACGATACAAGGTAGTACTTTGTTACGTGAAATGTAAAATTAAAAAAAAAAGAAAGATAAAAAAGTTCGATATAGTTTCTCTCGATATCGTTTTAACGTTAGCCATACGATACGTATGTTCGCTACTTTCTATTAATTGCATTTATCTACAATATTACTACGATTCGTCGATTGACCGAATTTGCAAGACGACCGTCATTTCGTAGATGCTATTGCAAGCCGCAACTAGACGCTCTACTCGCTATAAACGTCAATGTGTTACTTCTCTCTCGACTCCCCTACGTAATCGCGATATCGGTTCAACGGCCATGCGAAATTAACTTTCTCTGCTCCGGCTTTATGGCTCTGCCACTCTACGACGGCCGCGTTGTATCGCTTCATGCTGCTTCTAACTAGCCAAGCCTAGCAGAACGAAGCGCGCGCGTGTGCACACACAGACAAATACATGCATACATATGCACATATTATACGAAGACACGTACCCGCCCCGTTGCATCGTTCCGTACAAAAATGCATTAGCGTCGGGCTCGTACCGGCTCGTTGCACTATCGACACATTTTAACGAATATATCGCGAATGAGTCGTTAACTTGGAACGATAACTTTAACGTTCGATCGTTATGCACAGCATCGATTTTCGTTTAAAACAGGTGGATCGTAGGCTACCTAGACAAAACGGAATAATTATAAACATCCGACTTTCACCCACGACCACGCCAGGTGTTTCCCGATTCGAGGAGGAGGAGGAGAGCTTTCTGAACGGAGCATGTTCGTTCGATGTCGCAACTTTAACGAAAAGATTCGTTGTTACTCCGGTGGCTTCTGGCGGACGAACGCGGCGAGCTATGCTTACGTAAAAAAGGAAGAGCCCGATGACGCTAATAAGCACGTTTTCAGGATAAGATCTTTCAAAAATGAAAGCGAGTCTCTCGTGTGTATGTTCATTCAAAGAGAGGTAGAGAGAGAGAGAGAGAGAGAGAGAGAGAGAGGCGGATAAAATATTTCGTAGCGATTTTCGAGTGCACATATCTCGTTGAATTTCTACTTCCCATTAGCGTTACCATGGAAACGCAATACCGTCGACGTTTTAACGTCGATAGAGAAAAACTGACGGTGATATTCTTGGGCAAGATGACAGCGGTCACGCTCGAGAGTTTCCAGATGCTGCTGTTAGTGTCTTGCCGATTTAAAGGTTACACAAGCGACTTGCACGACTTCGATGTTCGCCAACTTTGGTACAACTTTCACTGTCATTTCAGCACATTCTAATCGGCTCCTCGCGGTTTCCTCAAAGAACTCCGTTTATATGGGCGGGGGTGGGGGCTGCTGAGAGAATGGAAGAAAGACCGAAAGAACGAATTAACATATAATAATTTTAAAGCATAATTTGAAATGAGTTCATTCTTCGGAAAGGAGGGAGTGTACGATAAAGAAGACGAAAAGGGAAACTAGGACGAGCGAGTCTAAATTGGAGAGAGGCGGCAGTGATTTAAACTTGGACGGACTAACAATATTATTTCTGCTAACTATAGTCGGTGCATTCATAAATGATTCCATTGGACCAGACTCGATACACGATATTAATAGTACGAACGATTACACCGAGCAGCTAATCTATCAATTTTTATTTACTACTAGTATCCTATAGATAATAGCACATTGATTTTTATCGAACGAGCTAACTCACGATGATAAACCGCATTTATCGATAATCCTTATCGAAGTTCGGTTTCGTCGTGACACGATCGTTATCGAGTGGAACCTATGACGACATAAAAAGCTGTTGGTAGGTGTATTATTCATCGCAATGTCACGATCGATCGATAAAAAGCTCCGCTCCAAGTAACTACCATAAAAATCGTGTTGCTATCGTAAAGCGTGTTAACGTGCTGCTTTGAAACTTTAATTAGGCACTGACTATAAACATATCAAATTTTTTGCGCTGCCTTCTTCTCTATGTATGCATACGAGTATAATCATTTATCGTAAAAATCAGCATGTAAATGACGTGGTATGTTACAAAGTGTCGATATGTTAAATATGCGCGAGTAGTATGTATATCCAATTAGGTAAAACGCATTTACGTATTAGATCACGGTCGTTCAAGAAAGAGAGAGAGAGAGAGAGAGAGAGAGAGAAATCACTTGATCGGATAAGAAAGAGAAGATGCACGCATTGACGATGATCATCTTCGATTAGCATAAAAGATGAAGGATCGTAGGTAAGAGAAACGAATATCGAACGTAGAACACTCCCACTGACGATCAACGAAACGCATAATGTCACGATACTGGCCGTTCCGGCGGTGTATTTTTAGTAACAACGTGCTAAATACCTCCTGTAAAACGTTACTCCGTCGTCGTGTGTCTAAACAGAATTTCCATCTAACCGAATACGTAACGCAATCACCCGCCGCGCTCTGTTTCGGGAACCCAAAGTGATCGAGGAGGAAACACGAACGAAGAAGCTGACGCAAAGGTTGGTTGGACGTGGAAAACCTGTTGGAGAATGATCATCGAAATACACAGCGTGCTCTTGGTCTTTGTTGATCGCGATACCGGTTTGAACTAGAAAATGTATTATCGGTAAAAACATTTGTGGAGTAACTTTCAGGAAAAGATTCCTATCGGTGTATGAGACGAGGAACGATAAATTCATTGGAATCATTCTGGAAGAAGAAAAAATGATCGCTAGTTAAAAGAGTCCATCAAACGAAATGATTTTATCCTTGAGCGTTATACTCGAGTTATCTAGACCTGTTATTTTCAGAAAACGCAGTTCCCGGATTTTCTTCCTAGAACGTTCAACATGAGCAAATTACATCACAAACGAAGAATCCAAATTTAAATGCACCGTCCGAACTTTACGATGACTCGACGAGTTATCCAGAAATTAGAAATGATTTTTTTTTGTTTTAACGAACTAACAGTGGAACGAATAGTAATTAGGAGGAATGACGGAACGGACGTTTTGCTTTCAAAGTCGATGGGGATTCGCGGGGAAAGGCTCGTTGGCGTTGGCATCGCGTTGCCACCGCGTCGTCATCGAACGTCTCGAAGAAGCAGAAGACGGGTTGAACGTAGAACACAATGACTATATTCTCTCCGTTTCTTTCGACCTTGCTATCCCTCTCTCTCTCTCTCTCACGCACACTTCCTCGTAAAGACGTATGCACAATACGTACGACGCAATTGTCAGGAGCGCAACTCTTTGTCTCTTGGTACTCGTGCGAAATTCAGACGCATTCTCCTTTGAGAAAGACAGAGAGAGAGGAAGTGAGGTAAAAAGATAGAGTGAGAGAGAGAGAGAGAGGGAGGGAGAGAGAGATAGAGGCCGTACGCTTCGCAGCTGATAAGCTCGTAAATCGCGATTACGTAATATACTCGTAGAGTGAGACGCGACGAAGATACACTGGTAGTACGAGTGTAAGTGAGAGAGAGAGAGAGAGAGAGAGAGAGAGAGAGAGAGAAACAGACACAACAGAAGAACAGAGCCTCGCTCACCGATCGCTGCGCAAACTGTCAAAGCGCACACGCTTCCTCCCGTCGAGAATATCGAACGATGCCTTTCTCTCTCTCGCTCTTTCTAAACTCTCCATTCTCTCTTTCTCTCTTACCGCTCTTTCTACTCTACCTACCTGCCCACCGTCTTCTATTTCTTATTTTACCCTTACTTTCGCGAAAAAGATCGAACGATCGGGAATCTCTTATCACAGTCTCGAGATCGATCGAGCGTAAAAAAAGAAGTTTTCTGTTGTTTTCCGTCGACCAACCGTGACGTACTCTGTCTCTCTCTTTCAATTGCAGCTGCACGTCGGAGCTGCAATCTAAAATCAGATGCTTGGCTGGGAGAGAAGTGATCGGAACGGATCGAAAAATAACTCGTCACGATATTTTCCTCCTCTCTTCCTCTCTCTCTCTCTCTTGCTCTTTCCTATCCTACATATACACAAAGTATCTTTTTGTACGAGTATATTCTACAAAGTTCGTACATACGATATACGTATACGTGTATCGTGTGAGCGTTCGTGCAAAGAGAAAGAGTCCTCCTCTAACTGTAAAAGAGCCCACGTTCACCGTCCCTCGTATATAGTCCACGATCTAAGGTCGACCGTCTCTCCGATCCCTGTTAAAGCAGCTTCGATCACGAACCACGACTTAACTAACCAGGCACTGCTACGTCGTGTAACGTTTCACGGAAAGATCCACTGACGAGATTCGAACGACGCTGTTTTACTTTGTCACGGCGCAGGAAGATGTTAGAATAACGTTGCAACTCTCGAGATGACATCCTGTCGTATCGCGTAACCTCCACGTCCGACAGATTACATTTTACTTCGAGCATAAGCACGATTAAGTTTCTGCCTTATCACCCGACGTCTCGTCCTTCCTGCACCGTTCGAGCCACCAAACGAAACTGAATACTCTCGAGGTCGTCGTCACTGTCTTTGATCCAAACAATAACACGAAATAATACGTTTAACACCGGAAGAAGAAGGGAGAGTTACGGAGAAGCAACTTTGGAAATTGGGTCAAGGACTAAGGAAGAGAACTCGCTCGACTTGTCCCTGGACCATTTTATTTTTGGTTCACGCGCGCGAGTCTTCTACTCACTGCTGTGTCTTCTTTCTCGGCACCCCTCGGTCCCAAAACCACCACCTCGTCTTCCTCTTCCTCCTCTTCTTCGTTAACAGCACGACAAGAGTACCAGCGGCAGCTTCACTGAACTTGCGAATCTGTACCAACTCGAGAATGAGGATGACGCAGACTATAATGCGGAAATTATAATAGATTTTTCCTTCACGCACGAACTAGACCAACGCACAAACGAAGTTACGTCGTTTCGACGCTCAAGAAGGAGAAACGATGTCTGACGTTATACACGCGCTGGCGGACACGAACGCGCCGTTCGCGGTCCACCGTTGAACTGGCTCCTTTGTTTGGTAAACAGAAACAGCTGAGCCGTGGTGGCGTCGGTAGAATTGGTGGTGGCGGTGGAGGTGGTGGTAGCGGCGATGCTGCTGCTGCTCACCAGCGTGGTGGTTGGTCGGTTAGCGGAGGTGCTAGTGGAGGTGGACCTGCCACTGGAGGTGGTAACAGTCGACAGTCGATGTGCTAGCAGGTCTCTTAGGACTCCGGGAAGCATTATCGAGCGCACGGCGTCGACGCTCTTCTATCCCTGTGTTAGATTCTAGCTCTCTCTCTCTCTCTCTCTTTCTCTCTCTTACTCGTGCATCGTCGATCGACTTTACAGTACCGTATCGTATCGTACCTAAACCCCTTGGTTAGAATATACGAGCTGGTCTAGGCGAAATTAAATGTTGGGTTTTACCGAGGGAAGCAGTCGAGAGTTTTCGAAGTAACTTGGACTATCACGATTTATTTGATCTTTATGGACTAGGACTATACTATATTTAACAGAATTTAGGCGTGGTTGCGTCCGTGGTATGTTGTATAAATAAATTAAATGTTACTAGTACGAGTGTCTAGGGAAATAATTAACTAAAAAATGAATGTACCTACTTTTAGGGAAGCGTTGATTTTACCAACATCAAAGATCATTTATCACATTTTACAGAGTGACGTAATAACGTTCGGGAATCCTTAGGTTACGTGCCAAAAGTCATTGTCAATCGATCGTTCAGAAATAATACAATTACAAATACGTACATGATATATTACTTACGACAGGTTTAGGAAAGCAGGAAGTCGTCTTTTGGTGGTGCGAGGTTAAATCAGCTTGATGGTTGATGTAGTTGGATGCACGTTCTGAGGACCGGTCTAGTCATTATTTATTGATACGAGAGATTTACATGTCTGTTAGAGAGGAAAAAAAGGTTTACCTCGTGGAGATCCAAATAAGAACAAACGATCGGCGTTGGCATGGAAAGTTTTTTTCTCGCTCGCGTTGCGTTAATTAGCAGCGAGCCGTGTTAAAACTCGGGAGCTTCCATTTCTTTCATTTTATCAAATATTTATATATATTTGTATGCTAAAAGAATACTAAGACTTGTTAAAAAATATTAAATAAGTAAATTATAAGTATTATCTAATATAACTTTTAATAATTTAATTGAAAATCACATCATGCGCGAGAAAAAGAAAGAAAGAAAGAAAGAAAGAAGGGAATCGTTCCGTCTCCATCGCTTAAACAATGTTATATTATTTATCGATACATAGAATTTATCAATGATACAATTGGCTAACAGTGTTGCACTCGCTCTATAATGTTTTTTGTCCTCTCATTATGTTTTTCCCCGAAGTCGCTTCGTTGCGATTTATAGTACACGACGAAACACATTCCGTTCACCCGGCCTCTTCTTTGGTACGTGCGTATCTTCTTCGTCTTCTACATTTTCCTTATTTTTTATAACGCGACACGGTTACACCTTCCTTTAGAATACAATTAAATCGTACATATACATATATAGTTATACATTAAGGTTTCTTTTTTTATACGTAACAGGTATATGTATATTATTTATATAAGTTACAGATCAGCGACTAGATAGAGAAACAGTTCTCCCCTGGACGATTAGGATTCCACGGAGGATATTTTTTTTTTGCTTCTCTCGTCGTCCACCCTGATACGAGAAGACGCGCTTTCGAATTAACGCGCGCTCGCGACTGTACACTGCCACGTGACCATATCGCGCTTGTGTATCAGCGACGTTCTTTCAAAATCTTTTCGATGTCGCCACGCCGCGCGTATCTTCCTCCTCCTTCGCGTGTTCGACCTTGATCTATCGGCCGCGAAAAGACTTACGCGCAGTTCTTTTCCATTTGCTTGCAACTTCTTTTTTTTTCAAACTTCTTCGGCGTACATATAAATTTGCCGCAAGCGCGCGCACTCTCGAACGCTGTGGGTCCTAAAGAGTTTCGATTCGCTATTCCTTAGGAATTGGCGAACGACCAGGATAGTAACGAGGTCATTGCTATTTCTTTATGTTAAGTATGTACTTTCATATCGCGATAGGTATGTTTCTCGCGCATAGGCGTAACACTGGTCGTCGTTGCACCTCCGCTGCGAGCTTAACAATACTTGCGAGTTAACGTAAATTACGGTGGGCTCGAGAGACGAACGTAGGAATAAAAATAGTTTTCGTTCCGGGAAAGCGTTCCGTCGTTTTTCTGTTTTCCCTTTTTTATGATCGTACCACGTGCTTCTTCGAGAAACGGAATAATCCAAGTTCGTCGCCTTCTTTAGATAAAAGTACATCTTTCTTCCGGTTTCAGTGTACATGTTTAGTTCTCTTCAATGGACCTCTTCGTTATTTTCTTATCTTCGTTCTATCTCGATTTGGAATTTTCTATCCCTCGCGTTCCCCGTTCACGATCTACGATATTTAGCGTTTACGAACTTCAACTTCGACTTCGTCATAGAAAATACATTTTACACGAATGATCATGACGTTAACACGTAACGCGCGCTCCTTCTCTTCTTACACTTAATTTCTTACGACGCGATCGGCTGAACAAACATCGTACTTATTATCCTACGATCTTTAAAACTCGCATGCAAATAAATGATACTCCTCTGGGATCAGTCGACACTCGCATGACACTTTTACGAAGTTACGCCGACGGAGGTGGCAACCAGACGTCAGTTACATCAGATTCCGTGTCCATTCATTCGACTACATTCATTACAAATCACGAAGAAAAATACAAGAATGCTTTCGAAAACTGTGTGACTAATTCTAGCGGATGTTTCAAATTATTTGCTTGCTTTGTTATAAGAATGTCTGGAGTGATGTACAAAAAAAAATACAGAATAAAGAATGAATATAAACGCAGTGGAAAAAACTAGCATGTTTAAAGCTAAGTTTGAAGTCTTCGTCGAATTGTTCACTACCTCCACGTACCTAAATTTAAAATCTATTATCGATTCTTTTACTCTCTTCTTCTCTTTCTCTCTTTCTCTCTTTCACTCTCTCTTTCTCTCTCACTCACTCTTTCTCTCTGAAAATCATCATGAACACGCGAATACTACGCGTACACACTAATTAACATTCTCGCTAACGTAAGAGCTATACATGCATCGTATAATTGTTTTTAATTACTTTTTTTATTTTCATCCTTTAGAACGCCGTTCTGGATCGCACTAAAGTGCAATTACGCGTATTTGAGATCACGAGCTGGAAATAACATATCTTGGTGCGAGCTTCCGCGATAGAGACTCGCCCAAAATCCGTTTAAGGTACCAACGCAAACAGACCTTCACACCGCTGATTGAAAAGCTTTGGTTCGTTTCAAGCTTCAAAGACTTCGGATATGCCTCACGCTTATCGTTCTGCCGTTACACCGTTACAACAAAAAATAGATTCCAATTTCTTTCCTTTCTCTTACAATTTTTATCAACATCGATAGTTGATTTTCGTTGTCATTTTTACAAACGGAAATTACAATTCGAATAAACGACGGAATAAACTATGAAAAGTAAGAAACGTAACTTTTCGATAACGATCAGAGTATCGAGGATCAATCGATTATTACGTCTACCTAATTGTGATGTAGTTGGCATATTTCTTTGAAAACACGTTAAACTTACGTAAGAGTTAAGTTTAAAATATAGACTTATAGTTAAACGTATTCCTGACGACTTGATACATCATCAGGTGTTTTCCTTACGAGCTAGGGACTAGAGTGCACTCTTCCTGTCTTCCACTGAGGGAAGAAAAACGCGAAACAAAAAAAGACGATAAATTAACTGAAACTTACTTGACTAGTTTGAATATTTTGCATATCTTAATCATATTTTTTTTTTTTTAATTTTAAGCTTACATACGATGGTATCTTACTTTTCGAGAATTATAGCCTCTTTTCGCACTTTTAAATTTTCCTCCAAATTTTTCGCCTCTCTTCGACCATTTTGCTGATAATTTCTTTTTTATCAGCCATAATAACATTTAACGCAAACGAACGATAACGAGATAACCGAAGCTTAAGCCTACGATTTACGCTTATAAATACTTATACGTGTATACCTGCCCTTTATAAGTTATACTCGTTTTCGAGTACTTAATTAATATAATGTATATACATAACGTATGTATATTTCGTTCATATTGCTAACATATTGCAGTCATGCTATCACTGCCTTTTTACCATTAATATTTTACTTTTTTCACGCGTAAACCTGCGATGCACCATTGAATTGTCGATACCTTGCGATTATTATGATTTCCTGTTTTTTTTTTAACTTCTAACATTCTAACGTATGAACACTATACTTAGACGCGTCTGTCATGTCGAGATCCGAGCTTGAAATTCAAGTTGGATACGTTTCTCACGATTGGCGTATTTAATGACAATTAAAGTCTTCGTTAGCTCTCATTATCTTGTTAGTCACGCACTCGTCTTGATCGTAGTTGATACGACGAATGCCAAAGTAATTTTTGAAAATTCTCTATGATAATAATCAGCTAAGACCTATATTAATATTTTTTTCGTCTCGTTCTGGAAATGAGTAAGGAATTTTCTTTTTTAGTTGGTAATCGTAATTAGGAACTGAATCATCTTAACACGAAAGTATCCTACTTTTTTTTAACCCTTCATTAGTGTTTATCTTATATTAGTCCCATTGCAAGGTAACGATTAACTTTTAAGTAGTATTTCTACAGAAAAAACATTCATAAGCACAACGCTATCAATAATTTCGCTAACAAAATTGTTCGAACATTTTTAAACTATTCTGATTGTTTCATGGATGTCGTTTGTGAATCGTAAGAATCGTGATCAAATTCGACTTTCTTTTGCATTAGATCTCTACACGCACCACTTTCGATGGAATGATTATTATCAATTTATATGATCTACTAAATGTAAGCGGCGACTAGAGACTAGATAACAACCGTTCTTTCTTTTTATACTAATTGCAAGCTAGAGTAAGATACACGAACGATCACAAATACATAACGAGCCTTATATCTTCCTTATCTAATAAACATTTCACTCTGATCGTTATCTGGATGTATAAAATATAAAAAAAAATAAAAAACGAGTTGAATATATTATCTACGCGGAATAAATATGTAAAAATTATATATGCACACGTATTACATCTAAATTAAATTATTTGACGAGATAATGACTAGACTACTAATTTTAAACTATAAATGCTGTTTTTTTGTAATTCTCTCGAGTTGAAGTGATACAAAATAAATGAACATGTCCATCGTTGTGAAACCTAATAATGCTCGAATTTTGTTCTAAGTTAAATAAATCAAATCTGTGGAAAATGCTTTCCAATTCGGCTACAAACCTTTAATAACGCCGTTCAGTCTTTGAAACGTTACACGATCGTCAAAGCCTTCCACCGCGGGTGTTCTACGACTTAGCAAGCTAAGCTGAACAAAACAGCAGTATTGTCGTCTCTTACAAATTAATTTTCTTCATATTTATTAGTTCATTATGTACTACGTTGTGCGTGTAAATGGATCCAAGGCGTTTCGTGAGCTATGTCTCGTAATAGGTTGCGAAAAGAACTGAAACGAAATGGCAAGCGCGAATATATAAGGTTTTGTTCCGAACACAAAAAAGGGGGAAATTTGAAACGCTTACGGTCGCTTGAAAGATATTATTCGCTTCGCTCGTCGTTTAGATAACTCTTCCTCGTTATTTCTCGTAGTCGTGTCGGTTATTACAGATCGAATATTCTCATCGGAACTGATATATATTTCTCTCACGTGCGAATGTTAATTTTTTTAACTTACGAAACAGCCTGTACCGATTTACACGTCCTCCCCCGCCACTCTCTCCTCCTTTCTCCCTTACACAGGCGAATTTGCAATAAGTACAATAGTGGAATCAGTATTTGACTTAACGAGCGACTGGAGTCAGCGGAGTAACGCCTCGTCGATCACTTATATAACACCTTCTCTTTTTCAGTTATTTCATACACATACGATACAATACAATATTATCATACACTCGGAACTTACTAAAAAAGAACTTACTCCGAGGAATCGGAATCAGAATCTGCCGGGGTGTCCGACACTTCGCCGTGAGCCTCCGGCGCCGCTTCAGGAATCTTTTTCGTTAGCGTAGCTGATACGTACGCTCCTGGTCCCTCACCTTGCGTGTGCTCGATACCAACTCTAAATAAAAAAAGTTCAAACACAAACGATTATATCTAGACGTGGTTAAATAATTAGTTAAAACATTGAAATTGTACCTGTACTCGTGCCTCGATAAGTTGCGAACGTATTTTTCTGGAGGATTATCGCTGTCACTATTTTGAAGACTGACACTCCTCGTTGTCGTGTGCGAAACTTGTGTCGCCGGCATCGTAAACTCGACGTAACAATACTCGGAAAGATTTTCCGGAATTTGGTCGTACGAAGTCAGAGCCATACGACAAACCAATTGATGAGTCGTGTATGCACCTTGACAAAGAATCATGATAAATAAAATGAACGAATTTCTTAATTAGGTGTACTTGCATAGATTTAAAAAAACCTTTACCTTGTCCTTCTTTAGGCAATCTAGGCATTCTCCAAACGATAGCACGGTGCTGATGCTCGTATTTGGCTTGTCCAGAAGTAACTTCCATTAATTGGGGTTCCAATGTATCAACAGCACCCAAAAACCTCTCGATTCCTTTGATCTTGCCCGTTCTTCTATGTGCTGATTTTACCGAACCATACCTAAAGTGTTTCTCTACCCTGAATAGATAGATCCAACATTCCGGGATCGGGAAACGCACCATTACATCCTCGCAAGGTATCTGTCCAAGTTTTCTAGATGCAAATCCTGGTACCAATATGTCTGCTCTTAACTCCACCTAATAATCAGAAAATAGGTGTGTTTGACCAGTCGCAGGAAGTGATAATATTTAATTTATTAACTGGTATTATTTGTTTCGTAGGTGAAGCCTTACATTATTTAAGAGTGGATATTAAATTACCTTGTTGCCAGTAACACACATGACTGCTTTCAGCTGAAGCGGCAATTCCCTGTTTTTAGGTGGTCTCACTCGAAATCTCATTAATTCGATGTAACATGCATCAGGAGGCTTGAACCTTTAAATATCGGTTAGTACGAAGGTTAGTTTAATTAGTTGCGATGCTGTTAGCAAAATTCGATTAAATACGCATAAAATGATACACTCGAAGATACTAGGTTTAATAATACTGTTAATTACGAGTGATAAAAATATAACGTGTAAAATGAAATTTGACGTACTTTATGATCCTTGATTTTTCGTACTCGTCTTGCTGGACGCAAGCGTGAAATTCTACATTTTCTAAACGAATCCATTCTTCGGTTACTACAGGAATAATATCGTGCCTTCCGACTACTTCTTTACCCTGACGCCACATATCGTTTATTCCCAATTCAACATCGGGCATACCTGGATAATTTATTTAAAGACAAGTTAATAGGCGTATTTAATACGAAACCTAATAAATGTAAAATTTCATTTTTGTTACCTGATAGAAAACCCAAGAAGAAAAGACGAACGCGAGCTATTTGCTTGTCCACGTGACCCTCGGAACTTTGTTCGACATATAATTCATCTACCACTGTTATCTGAACTTCTTCCATCTTATAATTAAGTGCCCGATCTCTGTGAGCTTGCAACCTGAATAGAGCTTCCTCGATAGCGCAGGAAAATGTTTTCATGTCCTCGAAATTTTGGGATCCAAGTTTAAACAATTGGGATATCTAAGAGTAAATATTATTGATATTTGTAATAAAGTTTCCAATGTAAAAGCATTAGTAATGATTAATGATTAAATTACCTGAGGCGCGTGTTCGACCGGAAGACCCAACTTCTTTAAATCGCTACCGAATTCTTTGACACCCTGATAATCACCCTGAATGGCATAAGCAGCAAACTGACTGAGTTTATTAGTCAGTCGCTCTGCTTTGGTAACCTGACCAGGTCGTACACCAGGTCGTTCCTTGTAAAAAATATATTGCAGCTTAACCGTGAATATTTTTCCAAATTGGTCAAATTGCTGTGCTCCAATATCCGAAACGGAGTAACGAGGTAAAAGAGGTAGCTCTTGGAACGGATCCTTGTCATCTTTGCTATTAAACAACTGAAGAACCGGATTGTCACCCTGATAAACTAGTTTCACAAAGATCTTCTTCCAGAACCGTTGTCCGGTGATCTTCTTTTTATTCGGTTGACGTAACTGCATTTCCCAGCCGTCCCCGGTATACGTGACTCGTGGAAAGTCTTCCAAAGGTTGGCTCACGTCCTCGTCGAACAATGGAGTCGGTGGTGTCTCCTGAAATCAAATTTTCTTTCACTTTGTTGAAGCTGTCCATGCTGAGGGATTTACCGCAGGATTTTGCTATGTAATCGCTGAAAAATTGATTGCTAAAACTTGCCTGGGAATCCGTTCTAGTCATTTCAGGCTGCGACGTTTCTGTGGGAAGGATGGCCTCTTGAGCAAACCCACCAGTTTTATCGAACGGATTAAACCGTGGTGATGAATCCGCGTACGCAGAATTTTGGGGACTCTTTGGTGGTGGTGCTAAGGCTGGTACTGGTCCTCCTTCGGACTGTGTTAGCTGATCCCCTTCTTTTGGTCTTAACATTTCATATTTAAATGATAAATCAAGCCAGAGAACATAAATAAAGACATGTAATAATCGTAATAAGTGTAAACGTACTTTATAAACACACTGAAATCAGGTCCTTCGTCTGAGTCAGCAGAATCCACTCGCTTGACTTTAGATTCTGCTTGAGGTGGTGCAGTCATGCTCAGGAAGGAGTCAAAGCCATCGTTCTCCTCAAAACCACTGACCCCTGTGTCTCCACCCACGGAGGAGTCACCCCATACTGTACATAGCACATATGATCGATTATATTTTATCAGACTAGGCTACTTACACAATTATAAGAGTAATCAACACGTACCATCGCTAGAAGTATCCATCGCAGTAGGTCCACTATTACTGAAGGCATCCAGGAACGGATCGGAATTGGCTTCCGGCTCGGCTGCTTTATCGAACTTCGATGCGAACGCATCGAACGCATCGCCGGTACTCTCGATAGCTTTTGTTGTTGCAGTAAAATTATCCAATTGAGTATCTTGCCGATAGGTATCGCTTCCAGGAAATTCCGTGGCTGATACAGGACTCGTTGAGATCGGGCCACCCTCGTCTTTGGCGGGTTCACTGAAATCACCCAAGAGATCCGAGGAGAAAGCGTTTTGTTGGGTGTCTGATGTCATCGAGAATATGGGTTGACTGAACTGCTGTGTGGTAGTCGTCGATAACGGCGTGGCCGACGTCTCCGTCACCCCATATTGCGACGTGCTCGTGTTATCGACCATAGAGAAGAAAGGAGAGTCCGTTGTGGAAACTTGTTCGGTTGTTGCCGTGGAAAATAATTCGGCAGCCGTTACTGAGATGGGTTGTGCCGTTGTAGCTTGCGTCGAAAAATCTAAATCGACGGCTGCCTCTTGTTCCGTTTCTTGAGCAGGGAAAGCTGTCATCGAGGTGACCGATGCTCTCTTTTCTGTCGTGACGGAGGCAGCTTCTGGATAATCCGAAGTAAAGGTTCCTTCCGCTGGCGCAGTCGAGTGAATTTCCTCATCGGTTATACTAACGAATGGATTCTCTTGAGTAGCGCTGGTCACTGCTACGCCAGTGATCAAGCTCGTAGTGTCCGCTGTTGTCATCGGCGTTGAGAAGATCGCCGTGGACGTTGTGTCCGTGTTCGGTGCATCGAATAAATCTAAAATATCCTGACTACTTTTTGGCGGCTCTTCGGCCTTATTGTCATCGGATATCAAATCCGGTACGTTTCCATCAACGTCCAGGAAGTCTGCGAAACTATGTTCTGGCGTTGGCGAAGGTGAATGCATCAAAGTCGGGCTTGGGGTTCTCGTGGCTTGTAGGCGATCCAAAAGGTGATTGGATGTGGCATCCATGGCGCCTGTGACCGAGAGGATAAGGTCTTTAGTATTTTTCGGTGGTGGCGGAGGTTGTGGTCTGGGTGGTGGTGGCCTAGATGGCGGTGGTTTTCCATTTTTCGCTTGCACAGGAGCTGGTGGTGGTTGAGCAGGTGTTTCTTCCTCAGTTTTCGTCTCTTCCGTCAAATCAAACAAGTTTGCTTCCGTCGTGCTGCTCGAAGTGACAAATATATTCGAGTCTTGCGTACCAAAAATATCAGCACCAGTGGTAGTACTTTCCACGGTCGTAGAAGTGTCTACACCGAAGGAAGCAAAGGGATTCGTCGAATCGACGTTCAATGGAGCTTGATAAGATTGGTCACTGGAGTAATTTAAAAAGGGATTTTCTCCGTGTTCCGAAGTTTCTGAAGTGTCTGCAAAGCCTTGCAAGAAAGGATTCAAGGCTTGCTGACTGGCAGCCGAGTTATCGTCCTCCGCCCCGTAGTCGTCCACCAGGAAAGGATTTCCACCTTTTGAATCCATCTTGATCAAATTTTAAAAGAAACGAGTGAAAATATTAGTTAGACGTGATCTGATTAATAACGCTCAGGTAATTCAAAATAGGATATTGATCTTAGCGTTATTGCATTAGCTCGGACTCAAGAATCTTCAACTCAGTTTTTCCAGGTCCAATGGTAGCGAAACTCGTATCAAATGGATCTATATCGTCATCCAAAGTTATGTTCTTGGACTGAAGAGGCGTTAACGTTTTTGCACCTGAATCTTGTTCGTCCGAGCACAGAAAATCTTTGGATTCTGGCACTTCTTCGGCTCTTGGATTGAAATCTTCTACGTCCGGCACTGAGGTAGGTGCAACGATCGAACTTAAACTGATTGGATTCGGTCGTACTTGTACTTGCTCGGTTATTTGCTCCAGTTCGCTTTCCAAAACTTTTAATTCCGCCTTGCCAGGTAAAATGTTGGTCGCGATCGAGGTGTCAAAAGGATCCACGTAAGAAATCTCCTCCTCGATAGTTTTCGTCTCCACTCGTGGCGTGAGAGGCTTTGCGTCGACCTCTACTTCGGCATCGAGCAAACTCTCGCGCCTGGTAAGTTCCTGTTTCTGTGAACTCGTCTGTTGCTCGACGATTTCCTTCAACTTGGGATCGGATACTTGGCTAAATTCTAAATTAGCAAGTCTCGTTGAAGCAGCGGTAAAGTCGCTTTGCCTTCTGGTTAATTCAGTCTGAGACCTGGGGTCGAAGTCGTGGTCACTAAGACTGTGAGGTAACCGTGGTTCCTGTTTTAATAATTCCGACTCGATGAGCTTGAGTTCTGTCTTTCCAGGAGTAACCTTAGCTACGAAGCTGGTGTCGAAAGGATCGACGTCAATGTCCTCGTCCTCGGCTGGCAGAGTCTCCTCGATCGACCTTTGTGTGTAGTAAGGTGTTAAAGGTTTCGAGGATAATGATTTTTCTTCGTCAGTGGTTGCCAAGAGATCAGGTCGATTCGATGGTGTTGGTAACTCAAACGCAACGCTCTTGGTAACTGATAAATCGATCACTTCTGGCCTCGAAGCTTTTCGTTCGCGATTCTTTGAACTCACTGCTTCCTTTTCCTCTTCCTCTTCCTGCTCGAAATTAACTTTAAATTCGGGCTTGACGGGGCAAGCTGGTGGTGCTGGCCTTTGTGGAGGCTTCGCAAGTGGTGTCGCCGGTGGAGTTTCTTTTCTGGGATCAAAGTCGTCGTCCTCGTCCACGAGAACAGTACTGGTCTTCGACTGCTCACCAAGAAGTTCCCTCTCGAGAAACTTTAATTCCGTTTTTCCAGGTGGAATTTCCTTAATGGCAGATGTGTCGAAGGGATCAACATAAGTAAGTTCCTCGGCAGGTGCAATGGGCGGATCAATCAAACTCAGATCTGTCGTAGAACCTCCTAACAAATCTTTTTTACTTGCAGTAAGAGTAGCATCGTTAGTTTCTTCCGGTTTTAAAAAGCCTGTCTCGTAGTCCCTGTTCAATCCCGCAGGATCGGTGAGCGATATGGAAACTGTAGAAACTGGCAATTCTTCTAATTCCTTTTCGATAAATTTAAGTTCAGTTTTACCAGGTAGTAGGTTATCAGCAAAAGTGGTATCAAAGGGATCCTCTTCGTTTACGAATGTCGCCGCTTCGAAGCTAGCCTCGATTATCTCAGTCTGAAAGTCTTTAGCTTCGGGTTCCTTTTCACCGAACGGATCTTCGGCTTCCTCGAGACAAATTGGGTTATCTACGGGCCCGGTTAGGTCGAATTCGGAATCGTCCAAGTCAGGAATTTCCTCCAAGATCGTCTTTTCCTTAAGTATTTCAAATTCTGTGACGTCGATCGGATCCTTTGACTCGGTGGAAGCTGGTTCGGCTTCTTGCGTGCTCGTTGGCGTGACGGGTCTTGGTAATACAGGTGGTAATTTCGTTAAATCGATCGGTATATCCGGTATATCAGAGTCGTCGTCTAAAAGAGTCTTCTGTACCTCGACCGGCTCGGCGGTGACACCTTCGGGAATAGGTCCAGCTTCGACCTCGTCGAAATCGTCGAGCAATAGATCTTGCTGAACTACCGGCTTCTTTTTACTCTTAGGTGTGATCTTGCACGTACTCACGTGATCGATTCTACCCGAAAGTATTTCAACGGCATTACCGAGACTGACTAATTTATTACCCTTCTTATCGACGGTCTTCAATACTTTGTCCGCGTTTGTAGTATCGAACGGATCGTCGTCCGGTTCCTCTTTAACAGGACTATCCGGTATGTAGGCTAATTGAACGTCAATATTTTGAAGGACGTCAACGTAGGTGGTATCGAAGATATCCTCATCCTCCGAATCCTCTTGTTCATCCTCGTCGTCCGGTACCTCGACAAAACCGTTCTCGCTCACTAATGGCTTCTCTGCAGCTTTACCAGCTTCACCCTCAACCTCACCAGGCTCCTTCTCAACAAGATTTCCTTCCTCGTCGAAACCGATCCACTTTTTCGAGGAAGACTTCTTCTTTTCCTCGTCCTGTTCCTCCTCTTCCGGCTTCTTCTCGTCTAACGCCGGTTTACGTTGGAAAAAGGAGACGGACTTGATCCGATCGAGATCACCCTGAGTCTTCTTCAATAGCGAATCAACGCCCGCTGTCAAAGCCTCGAACTTTCGCCACTCGTCGGAGCCAGCATTGCCGGCCGCAGCCTGTTCACCAGAAGATTCCTCGGCTTTCTGCTCGGCCCGCTCCGCCCGCTCCGCACGTTCACGCCGGTAACGCTCGAGTTCTTCTGGATCGAACTCTTCCTCCTCGCCCTTCTTACTCTTCTTCGACTTTTTCTTCTTTTTTAATCCCTTGGCTAGCTTGTGCATCCTCTAAGACCTACCGTCTTGCGGGGGAGGCTTCTGTAATCAATCGATTTCCTTTCTGTTGTTTTCTATTAAAAGAATCTCGAGATGGAGGAAAAATAAAATCTAGCTAGCTCACTTTATTATAACGTTCTTAGAATTCTGAACTCGGACCGATAATCATTTCTTCCGGAATAATATAATTTCAGGGCGAGAACGAGGTTAACACGTCACTGGCCTGACACGAGAAATGTCGACCTTGCGTTTTCACTGCTCCGAGTAAAATTGTTTTTGAAGAAAATTAGGAATGAAGTAGGAATGTTTTCAGGTTCTGAGAATCAAAGGTTCGAAGGAGAATTATCGGCGAGTTATCGAATCGCTACTGGAGCAAGTCGATCGATACCCGTGCTGCCTCTTGAAAGCTTCCTCATTCCGTTTCCTAGCGCTCGCGGTTAGCGACAGTTGAATTAACGAGACAAAATTTCTAACGAGGCGAGGAAAGAAGCGGTGGAAAATTTTCTACGAAAGCAGTGCGCGCTCGAACGAAGAAAGATTTCAACTGCGCTCAGCGGCAGGAATAGCAAGACACTCGATCTCTCTCGATATCGTTAATAAGATTACGTTCTCGTGCCGAACAGATTTACATTTTAATAAGAACTGCGCGTCCGGAATTTCATTATCAAGCAGTAACCCAGCTACAGTGCCTCTCCTTCCGAGCAAATTCTTACTCGAAAGTTTACGATCTAATCCAGAAATACATTTAGAAAATTTCTCGGTATTACGACGATCCTTTCGTTTATCTCAGAATGCGATCTATCTTGAGATCACTTTGCCGAATGAATAAGATTTTATTGTAAATTATAACGAAAGCTTTTAGACCGTTCTGTAGATCGATCTTGTCAGCGTGATCTTATAAATCGACTCTCGCCATTATCCAGCCACATTCCGCATTCCATTTTACAAACACAGCTGTGCCTGTAAAATAACGGAAAGACGTCCGAGAAATCAGGATTATTTTATAACGCGTGAATTAATTCCGTGGAAGATCGAGATTAAGACACGGTAGAATTAACTTGTTCGATATTATATAGTGACGTCACAATTCGTTTCGTGTGCCAACAAACCCTTCTTTAGGAGGCACGAGCACCGACACGGGTCACGGAGTCTCTTCGCACGGTGGCGCACATTCAGTTAAGGCTAACACACACGTACACGCACACTTGAACACGCGCGTGTAAGTACACGTGCCTCGGCTCGGCGGAAAAGCTGAATCGATACACGAAAGAGAAGAATAAGGGCATCGTGACTTCTTCATGACGATAATGTGATGCTTCGATGATACCAGGTACACGCGGCTCTTTTATTTATGTTACTCTAATGATAATAAATTATTGGGATTTTCCGACACCAACTTTACACTCGTACACCTGACCGAAATTTTTCTAGCAAACTTCGAGAAACATGATCGATACTTCAGAAGGTTTGAAATAATTAAACATTTGGTTCGTATCGAAAAAGGAATCGATATTATCGAAAGACGATCCTCGACTGATGGTGAGCTCCGCTCGACCAGCTCCGGACTCTCCTCTGCCAAAATCTTACCCTCGATACCGTTCGACGTCCCGTACGTATGTACCAGATTGGATTCGATACTCGTAACGATCGAAACTAGAACGGTACGTTCCTCTTAATTACGCAATACGCTTTAAAGTTACGATCATACATCACGATGGAAAACGATCTCCATTCTATACGTTCGCTCCTAATACTGGAAGGAAAGATCAGCAAAGATTCGATATTGGATTAGAAGCGTCCGCGTAGGCGTCAATCTCATTGATTAGAACGCGTGGGATTTGCATAGATTTTAAAATGCACCTAATACTAATTTTAGTGATAACAAGTTTCTAATTTCCACAAAACGTTGAACCCGGTATCTCGTATTATTTAGCGAGACATATCGAATTTTAATTTAATACTTCAATTACACGACTTAAGCAAGGGCGACGGAAGCTGAATGGGCGACTGTAAATTAAAAATGCCGCGGGACGTGGATATGAAAATCTTTTCCGTCGTCTTTTGGTAAACATTCATTCGCACGAGCCAGCGTTGTGAAAGATTTACGTGAATGAGGCCAGGAAGACGAGGAAAGAGAGAGAGAGAGAGAGAGAGAGAGAGAGAGAGAAAGGTAAGAAGGAAAAAATGGACTTCGTCTTATATTTAAAGACGGTCCTGACTTTTATATACAACGATGGAAATGTTACAAAAGTTGCAACAGAGTGGACGAAAAAGTGAAAATCTAGCTCAAAGATTGTTCAGAAATGACTAGGAACAGATTGAAAGTAAATAATGATAGATAGTTACTATGTCAACAGTATCCACTAGCACCAACCACCTTTGAACTACCCCTCATTAACATAAAATCGATTCCCGAACGACCATAACTTAAAAACGATCCTAAGCCTGCGATGAATAAGAAATAAGGAAGTCTACCCTACCGATTCAACCTCGAATTCTTCGTCGGTATAGTTTAACAAGTAAAGAGCTCGATTCGTGATATATAATTGACGGAAAGTGGAAGCTCTCAACGGGTTGATACGATTAGCATGCTGCGTGACACACACGATGCATACCTCGACGTCAGCCTTCGTTGAGACGGCGATCAATCCACGAGCTTGGAGCGCAGGACTTTTTGGGGTTTAAAAGAGAAAGATAGAGATAGATAGGGGGATAAAAAGTGAGATAGAGAAAAAGATAGATAGAGATAGAAAGAGAGATAAAAAATGTCTAGGACAAATCACACGAAAAGATTTAAAAAAGATATCACGTAGGTCCACGCACACAACGACTGATACTTACGAGTTGCGCCTCATCAGCCACATCGGTAGGGTGCACATTTTTTTCGCGTCATCACGCAAAAGACCCTTTTTCTCCTCCGCAAGACGATATACGTATTACCACACTCGTAATACGGAGACGATGTTGAACCGGAAGCGAGAGAAGCCGAAATGAGAATGACGATGTGTGGGTGTAGTTATGTGTACGTGTGTAAGAGACAAGTAGAGAGCGAGAGATACGAGAGATGAACAGGCACACAGCAAAGGAAAAAAAGAGATGGAAGAAGCGAGCTTCCCACGATGACACTGGGATCACCGAGGAAGCTCTTTTCCCGTTCTGGAAAAACAGTCGATCTAGTAACACGAAAGCCCGAGGAAGGCCGTACCGAAAGCGAAGGCGACTCACCTCGTACTCTCCTGCGGGCTGAGCTATTTCCAGCATCGATCCGTTTTGCGGAGAAGAAACATGCGCGTACGGGGATACTACGCGCATGTCGTGCGCGTGCCTAACGTCGCCGTGATCGCCTCGTCACTCGAGTCGGCGTTACCCTTCGCCCACCCCTGTGATATATCCACAGCGTCCCCCTTTTTTTCTTTTCCCCTCTTGATAGAAAAAGCGATGGAGACACAGTATGTGGGGGGGGGGAGGGGAATTCTCGATTGTGTACTTCGTTCGGCTCCTCTATCTATTCTACTGTGGGAAGGAGAACACTCGAATGAGATCGGGTTAAAGGTTTGAGATCTGATATGAAATAGATCGTAATCCAAGGGCTACTTGGGATTCTCCCTTTACTCGCTTCCCTACACCTGTGATCGGATCTTTTTTTTTAAAGGGTGTTCTCGTATTTTGTGGTATTTCTTTTTTCCGTGGAAATGGAACAGGAAGTAGTCCGAATACAATGTGGGAAACTTTAAGCTTCGCTGATAATATCTGGCAAGCGTCGGACTTTTTTCGGATGGCCATGCCAAGCTTCGATCGGGGTGAGTTGAATTGGACACGCGAATGTTTAGGGGTTGTTCTAAGTTCTGTAAAAAAAAATTCTTAGATTTGAAAACACGTATACTTGCTTATCGTTGTATTTTGGAGCAAAAATAAAATTTCTTGTTGTACGTGCAAGCGCTTGATTTAAATCTTTCCAATTTTACAGGTGCAGCTTTCGAACTTATGCACTTACGGTAAAAGAGAGTAATCCACGATAACTCATCCCAGTTGAGATTCCTGCCACGATATGGCGCTGTACATGCATCGATAAAAATCGACGGATGCAACCTTTTGTATCGTTCGACGGTACAACCATTTTATTAAAAGTTTTACAGGAGTTTCTCATGTAAACGATCAATGTAATTGGTCTGGTGAGAACTTTCTACCAATCGTAACATTACAAAACACTACGAGTTGCTTCTATAGAAAAATTCGATCGTTATTCGATCCAAGAAAGGATAAAGAATGAACCTCAAGTTGACAAGGTGGATATAGGTTTACGGTATGTGGCGCACACGTATGTACATATACACAACATCGTATCGATTTTATTTTATTTCAAATAAATACCAAGGTGTATCGATAAATTAAATATAGTCAAGGTTTCCCTCTCTACCTCGGATACCCTACATACGTATGTGCCTTTAAAATACAAAGGCGTGTTCCACATCGCAGTTAAAAACGCGCGCATTTCAATAAGTTTTTCAGCTTGCTATATGAAACCGTATCCATGGCTTTCCCCATGCTTACGAAAAATTCTATGTACTAGGTGTGTGACCCTTGGCTCTCAATAGAAATCGGTGTTTCACACATGTGTGATGTTAGTAGCTAACGCGTAACTTCCCCGAGAAAACAGGAACAAAACGGCCGAGCACCTTAATGCCGATGCATTACACCGATACTCCCAAAGATTACGATACGAAGGATCGGCGAGTCTTATTTAGAGCACCGTTGAGGCGAGCAAGAACACCGTCTTTCTTTCTTTTGTCCGTATCGTAATCTCTCTCCTCGTTCACGTCTCGTCTCTCCTCCAGCCTCACCCTTTCCTCCCGCCCACTTTTTCTTACATTCTCCGGAGATACTTAGCATTGTGACGGTGACTAATGCGTGGCGCTTTCTTTGTCACGTTGGATGTTACCACGGTACTATTTCGCGCGCTACGATTACCGCATACGTCACGATTCCTGTCGCCTATTCTTAGCTCACCCGTTAGCCATCTTTTTTCCTTAAATCTCATGATTTTTATGTAGGGAAGCTGAGTAACGCCGCGATCGTTAGATAGCCGTTACCTTTCATTTTGTATACCATCTTTATCGACTTTATCGATTTACTGCAATAACTGTACCGATACTTAACAAGAAAAAGGAAAGAAATATGAAAGATTTTGATAGACTGAGCTTGTAGTAAGCGTAGAACAGAGGAAGTAGAGAAAGCCGATCATGATCAGCCGAATGAATCGAAAGGTCCACGGTCTTCCCGCGCAAGACGAGCGCAAGCGAGCTCGGGGTGGTGACTAACTCCGTAGCATCCCCCATATTGATCTCCCTCGGCATCTCTCTCTTTCTCTCCTCCGTCGATATCTCCAACTCCATTTCAGCCAAGGGGACGCGTGCGTCTGCGTAACCTACATACGCTCTCATACGATTTTCAGACAGCGACGCCATCATCAACAGCCACCACCACCACCACTAGCGCAGCATCAGCAGCAGCAGCACCACCACCACCACCACCACCACCGGCGACCACCATCATCATCGATGTCCTTCCGACTAGTTCCCTGTGACTCGTCTCGTCCTTTTTCTCACTAGGATCGTCCCTTACAGTCACGCCATTCGTCTTCGATAAAACGTATATAAGAGAGACAAGAGTGTGACTATTATTATGGTGAATCGCGTGAAAACACGCGACCCATTCCCTAGTTCGAGCAAGTGTGCCATCGGCATCGTTCCAGACAAGCGTAACCTCATTCCCATGACCCATATTTCTGGCCTATGAAAGAAGATAGGGAAAAGGATGAGTGCTAGGAACTGAGTAAAGATTCAGCGGAAAGGGAAGCTCTAGAGAAGGATTCAACGCAACTTGCTGTTATATTCTCGAATCGATGTTGCTAAGCTTTGAGTGTTTGCACCGGCGTGTTCACCTTCTCGAGTTCACCGGTGGATAAGAATCGTGTGATTCGGCCGATGGCATGGCGTAGTCTCGGGGGTGGCTCGAGTCGAACGACGGTGGCGCTGGACGAGAGTGGCAGCTCGAAATTCGAAGGCAGGCGTCGATTTCGTTGGTAAGACGTTGGCGTTGCGAACGAACAACAGTGGCGCTGTCGTTGCCACT
>JAIFRP010000271.1:509322-521642 GCA_032403825.1 Odynerus spinipes
GTGTGTGTGGAATACGTAAAGAGAGGTAGAAAAAGAAGAATATTACGGGGTGAGAAAAAAAAGAATTTTTCCAATTATACAGGATAATACGGTAGTATAGAGTGTACACGATCGATCGTGATGACGTATCAAAAACAGGTACACTATATGGATTACGTGTACACCTGAAAAAGTAGTATACACTTACGTGTTATACATATGTGTATGTGTGTAGATATATATTTATGTGCACCCTTGCCCATCCTCCGGAAAATGAATTTCGTCTTCGAGTCCCAATACAGAGACACCGAGAGATTTATATAGCAACGCGTTGTATATCGGCACCATCGATCGATTCCAGGTTTCTTAACGCCGAACGTCAGCAACGAAGCGATAGAGGCGCGCGATCACCACATCGTGAAAAAAAGAACTAATCGACGCGCGACCGTTTTGCAAGTAGGGTCGTAGTCTATGAAACGTGGAATGCGAAGGTGAATGCGCGAATGTGCTCGTTGCGTCGAGCTGTAATTACGATTACAAAGCCGTTGAGTTTTACTCGGAGCGAAGCGATTTAACGTCGTCTCTATTACGCTTCTAGGATGTTTAGTTTTCCATTTTGTTGTTTAACTACTTTGCGTCGTGCTTTTTCCTTTGGTACGTATATAAACGTTGCATGTATTAGGTATGTGTGTATTTAGTGTACGTCAATAATGTTGTTCGTAAAATACCTTTTATGCGAGTCGTTGTTTTTCCTCGAGTGGTCGATATCCAAAGTCATCACGATGCTGTCAGTCTTATCGCACCCTTTCCTCGTATTTTGCATTCTCGCTCTCTCTCTCTCTCTCTCTCTCTGTATGTGTGTGTCCCTGTCTCTTTCTCCTTCTCTTTCTCTTTCTCGTTGTCTCCCAAGAGCAACATGAATTATTCATAAAGGACTATTTTAATTTCGCAGATAAACGAGAGCGGCGCTTCCACGAGCGAGGATAGCACGAGAAAAGATGTAACGAGTAATCAGGTCACCGTGACCCTTGCGGATGAGTGAGTACTTTTCGAGATTGACCGTCTCTTAAATTCCGCGCGAAACGAACAAACTTTTCTTCCACTCGCTGCCGGGTTATCCTTTAAGCCGAGCTCGAACTCTGGATTCATTCTCTCGACTTCTCTCGTTTCAAGAATAAGTAACCGAAAAGGGAGTGATTTTGCATGAAAAAAATAAGTTGAAAATATAGAACACGCACACCGCTCAAGAAAAGTGTCAAAAGTAAAAAATTTCGTTTTACTTGCGCTTTTATTTAGAATAATATCCGAAACAAAGTCCCCGTATAAAAACAATGCATTCTATATTTTCGACTCAGTTTTATGTGAGAAATACCCCCCCCTCCCTCCCTCCCTCCCTTCCTGTTGCACCACCAATTACCGAACACGTTGCACATACCTATCTACCGCGATCGTTTAAAGGGAACGATACGATCGTGAAGCTCGACGTTTTCCTTCTTTTCCAGGGATGTGCGTAACACGAACGCCTTCTTCTCGAAGCTCAGTAACGGTACGATTCCCAAGGGAGTGAACAAGGACGGGCAGGATACGCGCGAGGGAAAGATTCTGCAAGAAAGAAAGGACGCGGTGGATAAGCAACAAACCTCGCCGGATGAAACGAATCTTTTGGTCAGTTGCCGATTGCTTAATATTTAAGTGATAGCCAAGGAGATCGAGGTAAAACCTAAGAGGAAGATTCGAGTCATTAATCATGACGCGTAATTGCGATATAATAACAACGTTCGAACTCGTAACTCAATACATTAGCGCATTAATAACAAAAACGAGCTTTTGCATTTGAATGTAACGACTTCGCGTTTTATCTCCGTCCGTGGTCTATCTATTTACCGGAAATCTCTATGGTACATACGTACGTACGCTAGCGTGCAACTTACAGTGGCATTGACGGGTAGCCTTCTATGATAGTAATTAAAAGAACTCTCCGTAGTGGATACGTGCTTGCATAAGAGTTGGTATCGGAAAAAATGGAAATGGTTCATCGCGATAGGAAAAATTCTTTTCACTTCTCGCGCCTTTCGCTAACGTTACTGGACGGGCTCATACGTCGATTTAACATTGAAAAAGGAACAGAACCTAAATAATATAGGAATAGGTTTTATAGAAGGAGTTTAATACAAAATACAAAACCCGTTCTGCAAAAAATCTATTCTTCGCGGTACTTACTTGTACGATACTGATCGGATCTATCACTTGGCAGCAACCGGTGCAGAGCGGTAAGGTAGGGGAACGGCGTGCTAGTAGTCCCTTCCAAAATGGCCGGACAGAGGTCCTGATTGGAGAACCGGAGGGCGGCCCGAGGTCGCCACGAGGATCAACATCTTCGGCGGTGAACGACGGGAATTTCCTGAATACACCGGTCAAGTGCGAAGCAATTTACAGGTTAGTTATTTATGGATTATTTATCACGAACCTGCCGTTTCGGAGGGTCGAACGTAGGTAACCTCGAATGTAGGTTAACCGATTCGAGCTTGTATAAAAGCGATGGACGAGACTCGTATGATTTGACGAGTATCTCGCATTTGTCAACCAGCTTGTGATTATTTATAACAATAACGTATTATGTACTGCGCGAGCCATGCATTGAAATCTTCGCGTGCCAGTCTTTCGCACCGTACTCTTCCTTACCTTTGTCGAAAAAGTGGGATTTTTCTTGAGAAAACGTCAGATGGCGTTGCTAAAGCATTTCGTTCGTGTGGGAGTCTGTTCAGCCGATGCGGGATAAAACAGTGTTCTTCTTTAAGATAAAAACAACATCTTGATAAACAAAATTTTTTTAAACGTTCGATAATTGTTATTTAGTAAATTATGTCTTTACAAAATTGTTCCTTTTCCTCCAGCATGCAAAGAGTGGTATTAAAATATTAACATTCGATATAAAAGATATACGTTTAAAGAATCTTTATCTATAATAACGTATCCTATTTTAGCAGGAAATAGATCGAACAAATTTAATACATTACCTTCCGCAAAGTCTGTTAGCTTATCGGAGATATTATCTACGTCGAAGCCGTAACGCTATGGTCAAGTTAAATGAACTTGGCCAAGTCAATTAGAATTACATTAAATGCTATACCATAAGCGTCGACGTTCCCGTTAGACGCGTTATAGTTTCTAAAGAAACACGCCACCTTCTTTTCCGACAGACCGCAATTTTCTTTTATCTCCTCCGATCGATTTTAAACGAACCTCATTGCGCGTTCTCAAAATCGCGGAAGGAGATAGCGTTGGCCGAGATTAGAAATCTTAACACGATTGATATCAACAACGCTGCTTTCGCCATTGGTATTCTCCGACGATACAGCTTTCAAAAATTTCGTCGATTTCGAGCGGCCGATCGAATTTCGGATTTTCCCACTGCACGATCTTAAATAAAATACTTCATATCTAGAGCTATCTCATGATCGGCGAAGCGAGACGAGCGGGCGGGGGCGTACGCGAGTACGAGCGCGATTGATCGGATAAGGAAAGGATAAAAAAAAGAAATGCTTTCGACGTGACGTGTACGCTTACCGATCGCGGATGACTTTCGCCTTCGACGAACGTAAAGCGGGCTTTAGGAATCTGCTGAAAAAAAATTCCAGCCTCGCGGCACTCCCCTTGTATAGTGAATCTTATGAATGGAGGAGAACGTCATCGGGTTCACACAGGGAAAACCCGAAAAGCGAGGTCTACCTCCTAGCGGCACACAAAACTGACACACAATGTGTACGTGTAAATACGTACGCACCTTGTACCTATATGTGTGTTTAGTACGCGTACCTGATACCTACAACGGCATTGTGATACGCCCCCTTAACCTAAAGTTCCTCGAATTTCGTGCTCTATGACGTGTACGGACTGCAGAAGCGAGGGCTCTTGTATATATGTATACGATGGAACGAACGACGAGCGTGTACGTCTTCGACCTGCCTCAGGTAGAGTAAATTCACCGGCGCTCAACGTTGCACCTGCGTTTCCTGTCGCTTCACCGACCGCAGGGACCTCGTCCACCTGACGACCGGAAGAGACCGTCCCTACACACGGCGTCGATGAAATAAAATTCGTCGTGTTTATCTCTGTTACTCGGGGACCCCTTCGTAACCTACTCCACGCTGCCGGTTCTTTTCCGATTCTACTCGTTTCTCATTTATTCTCTTCCTCTTCCGGCGACTACGTACATTTTGTTAACCAGATTCATTGTCGTCGCGAGTACCTCTTGATAAAGCGTACTCCCGTTTTATTTTTAGTCCGTCTATGAGATATAAGAGTATAAATGTAGAATATAATTATTAACGATCGGCTCGTTAAAATGCAGCAACATGATTTCCTGTTGTCAGTCGAGAGGCTCGCGCCGGTAACGTCCACGAGATACTCCCACGTACACGCGTGCCACATACATTTATACGTACATACATACCTACATGCATAAATTCTTGGCGTCACAGAATCTCGATTATCCGAGCACCCGTAGAACGCACTTTCGAATACACGTAGCCACATGGCGAGCGCACTTTCGATTATCCGTACGGTCACTGATCCCATTATCGATTATCTTCCGATATATGTATTTCCAAATCGATAGACAACCTCGGGTATCATCGCTTGGCCCTAAAGGCTTACCCATTCGAACGTTATCGCGATATATAACCCTATACTGATTTAAGACAGTCCGATAATGGACTAGAAATCGCACGAGGAAGGAAACTAGACACGATGGAACGTAAAACACGATTCCTCGTGGAATGTGGAAGTGAAAAGCGAACAAGTCGAGTATAAAGATTTCCCATAATAGTACATACATTTTATGCTATTTATGGACCGTACGAAAGGAGTTAAACCACACAGCGGACATATAAACCCACGCATACTCGTATACACGCTTACTAAATTTGCTATAATTCTCACAAATGGAGCGACGATCGTCGAGAGGGTAAGGGCGGAAAAATGAATCGACGTTTATCAGCGTGCGATCCAATTACGCGTCGTCCTAACTCGTTACACCCTAACATTTTCCGACAGCTAGCTGATAATAAATGTCGCGCGATCAGCCGAGTAATCGACTTTTGCGAACGATCGACCCGATATTGTCGGAAAAGAAAACGTGAGTTTCGACAGGAATACTCGCTGGTGGGATAAAATTCCGGGGTAGATAGAAAGATAAGAAAATCTCTCTCTTTCTCTCTGTTTTTGTCTTGTTTTATTTTATTCATTATACTTTTTTTCATACCAATAGCACTGTGTACTTATCATTTCTATGCTTATTTCTACATTTATATACGTACCATTATAATTACTGCACTAATCAAAATTTTCTTCTTTCTCTCTCTCTCTCTCTCTCTCTCTCTCTCTCTCTCTCTCTCTTTGTCTTTCCACGATCATATGGTATACTTACATAGCACGTATGTACATAACCTTATGAGAGTCGATCGGCTTCTTTGTTTTATTTGCCGTGGGTGACTCACCGAAGGGGTTGTCTATCGCGCGTGTGATCGCGCGAACGGTATGCGGGGTCTCTTACGTGTACTCGCGAGTGTCTTACATCTTGCTGATGTATGTACCGTGTGTATGCGCATACGTGTACACGTTTTCGCGTACGCAGCTACACACACGCGCGCGGATACGTACACACGCTATATGGTTTCACCGTGTTACGTACCTTGATAGTGGATATAAATAGACAATAAACAAAAGTCTGGTCAGCGTCGCGCGTGCAAAGAGATGACCTCATAAGTTACTGTCTCACGTGATAACGGAGAACACGAAGATATTAGCCAATATTTAAAAAAATTACTATTTCAAGAGAAATAAAGTGACAGGGATGTGCCCGTACGCACGTATTAACTCTTACTTTCGATATCGACGCGGCGTAGCGCGATAAAACGCGACGCGCACGAAAGCGCGCTTATATATGCTTTTTGATAAATTTCACCGTCTCTGTCGTTCGTAAATAGAGTTTATTGTAATAAAGTGACACTCGTTTGCGATAAAACGGGGCGTAAAACCGAACAGATGCTTCGTGTCGCTCTGTTATTGTAGACGTGAAATATATAGTATAGATACATACCTACATATATGAAAAACTCGTCACGCGTTCACCGCCGAAATAATTTTTCGCATTTTTTAAACGAATGAAATTTTTATCGCGTATCAAGAACGAAAGCGTATTATTATCGTCTCCGTGTTCGTTGAACGTTTTAAAATAACGAACTCGTACGTACCGTGATCGAAATGCAACTTCCAAATGTACTATCATCCTCTTCTTTTTTACTCTCGTTTAATGTACGTACATATGTATGTATATACACGAGTTAAACACCGTGCGAACGTAATCGTGAGTGAACATCGTGGCGTTGTAATGTCACGTGATATCAGACGGTAGGTGTAATACAGATAGCAGGATGGGTCGTGTGTTTGCTGGCTTCGCAAGAACGGGACCTGCGAGGTACGAGGAGAAAAGACAGAGTCAGAAAGAGAGAGAGAGAGAGAGAGAGAGAGAGATAAGCTTTCGATATCAGGTGCCATGGCAAAGAGATAAAGTACATTCCGAGCTCCAGTTCTCATGCGTGGCGCCTCCTCGTCGTGTCAACATTTTCACCCGTTAGTCCGATGTATACTCAACGCGTTTCTCTTTCCACCGCGTTTTCTTTGGCCATCCGTTATCGATAATTTCCGATCGATCCCCCGGTACGATCCACACCCACGACGAACACGTGAATGAACGAAAGAGTGAGTGAGTGAGTGAGTGAGAGAGTGAAAGAGTGAAAGAGTGAAACAGAGAGAGGGAGAGAATGGAACCGACGGATGCCACGGTGAGAAGATTCGACCTCAACCAGGCTTGCGATCCCTGCAAAGCCTTCTGGACGTACTTCTCTCATCGCGTTGGACTATCCCTTTCGGATTTTTGCAGGTAACCATGTTCATCGTCCGTCAAGTTCAAGGTCCGAGCAAACACGCGATGAATTCATGCTTGTCCAATGTTTTTCTCTTTTTTTTCAAGTAGGAATCACTCGAATTTTCTAAATTATTTTTTTATTTAATTATTATATGTTAGCTTGTTTCACTTCTTCTATTACAAAGTTAATTCTTTATTTCTTATATCTTCTTTGATATTACCGGATCGACCTTCGATTTATCGACAACGCAAGCTTCTACTTTTAGTTCCACTATTCTACGTTAACGCTTCTTTTTCCTTCTTATTTTCGTCTCATCCGATTTAATCTTACTCGAGTTCGCGATACCGATCCTGCTGACTTTATATAACGCGATATATTTTCAGATGACGCGCCGAAACATAATTATTTGATCTTGTTATTTAATGATCCGTCGGTTATGTACTTTGTTGGGTTCTTTCGAAGGTGTATTATCTTGAGATGGATAGAGAGAGAGAAAGAGAAAAAGAGATAGAAAGAAAGTTATCGCGAAAACTTTAAGGTTTGCGCGCCCAGCATAATATATATATGTATATATACTTATTCAAGATCACAGCTGCTAATTAGAAGCAGAGTTACTTTGTTTGTAAGCGTACTACTAAAAACTTTTGTGACAACCATCCAATACCGACTTAATAACGCCGCTTTCGAGAGTCCACTCGAGTTCCCCCATGAGACTCCACTTTTCTCTTAAATTATCAACATCCTTTCTCTTCCCACGAAATTTTATTCCCCCATTACATATCCCTAATCTTATCGATCAACTTGAACGATGATCACTCGTAATGACCTCACGAAATCGTGCACCGCTTTACGTTATATCGATCCATCTCTTTAAAATGATTTTTTCCATTATCAGTGGAGCGAAGGGAGAAATCTTTTTTCACTGGCAGCCACTCAGGAACGCGAGATAGAAAGAAGCAAAAGCGTAGCATTTTACGGTCAGGGGCATCTGCTCGTCGATTTCTAATGCGATCCCTTTGTCGTCGGGGAGATCTGTTTTTCCATGAAAAGCCAGTGCCAGTGAGCTTCCCTTTTGCTCTCGTCCAAGTCCGTTCAACAAAACACGCTTGTCTGGACATCGTAACTTCGTTTATCGGTGACCACACGCACCGTACACGTGTTATACACGTTGGGGCGTGCCAAAATATAGTCGTATGCTTTTTCCTCCCTCTCTCGCTCTCCCCCCCTATTTCTCTCCTTCTCTCTCTGCTTCTCATTGTCGGCAACGACAAAAGTACCAGAGGCCATTGGCATCGTGGCACGTAATGTACCTACTGTACGTGCATTCTGAAATTAGTAATCGATATGCGAAACGACTCTCGTAAAATCGAGTCCAGCCGAAAACGGAATGGGTCTCCATTCTTCTACCGGCACGTTATTGTTTTCACTCCGTCCAACGTTATTGGACCGACCTGAAATCCGACGATTCCGATCGTATCCTTTTCTACATGCTCATATTCCCATTTCTAATTAATTTTAGGATCTCGTGTTTCTGTGGGATTAATAGCTTTGCCGAGAACCTTTCTAAAATAGGAAAAGTACTTGAGAGAACGGACGTATAATAGCTACGGGAATTAGTAAGGTATTCAAACAATGTCGTATTTCAATATTTTACAGATAGTCGGACCGTTTCTGAATAATTCAATTAAGTAAACCTAATCTAGTTCTAGTCACGATGTACCCCGAGGAAAAATAAATATTCATTCGCCTAGTGATATCGTTAACTAAATCCGAAGATAAAAAAGCAAAAGAACTATACGAGATCTATAGGTGTTGCAAGGTCGATCACAATTACGCGCATAGCCGCTCGATTACCCCTCTTATCGATCCGTTTCGGCCAGTCCGATCTCGTTTTTCTGCATTTCAGAGATTAACACATCCTGAAACGTGTTACGTAAAGTCGTAAGCGTATCCTTCGGATATACAATTATCAACGTTACATAATCGCCCGTTCGTCGACGTTACCGATGACGTAAAGCCATCGGGAGTCTGAATTTTCGTGAAAAATTCAAACGCTCGTCTCTGAATGCGTCTCCTGAAGATTCGAGATTACCGTACGCTCGTTTTCTCGTCCGACATGGCTCATTAGAATGTCAAAAGTCAATCGGGAAAGCGTACTTCCTTCATCTTATCCGCGTGATGGATCTTTTTCGTGGAATTCGCGATTAACAGCTCGCAGCTTATAATTTAGCAGCGATTTCCTTTGATTTATAACCTTCTCCGTGTCGAGCGATCATCGTCATTTGTCAGGTGTAAATGATAGTTGTGTATGCCTACATCGACAGAAAAATTCGTTTAAAAATCGTTGAGAATTTTTCACATAAATTTCGAGTGTCACGCTCCTCTTTTTCTTCTTCTTCCTCTTCTGAAATCCTCCACCCGCAGCGAGTTCGGAACGAGACGACAGAAACCATGCACGAACAACGATGCGTCGGTCGGTGCAATGTGGTTTACATAAGCCGAAACGGAGACGGAAAACTATAGGGTGGCGGCCTGAATCCCGAGCTCCTTGGAATTCTTCTCGGTGTGTTCCGCCATGAAGGCATTGTATGCTGTGGTCTCTCTCTGAACTACTCGACCACTCATATCTCCCTCTCTCTCTCTCTCTCTCTCTCTCTCCTCTTCTCTTTCTTTTTCTCTCTTTCTATGTCTACGTGGCTTTCAATGCTCTCACATTTCTGTCTTGAAAGAGAAAGAGAAAAAGAGTGAGAGAGAGAGAGAGTGGCCTACGCGGAAGAATCGAAGACGTTCGAAAGGATCGATTACTTCCGTCTACAGTAAAGATTTTCCTGCATCGACTACATTTCAACACTGTTTTCCACGAAAATAAACTACGGAGAATTAACGCGCACCTCTGAGTAATCGACAACGTTCCCAACGCGTTTCGCGAAGGTCCTCGTCGTTTAATTAAAAGTTCCACTCGGGTTCGCTTACTCGCCAGTACCAAAGACGGGTTCCCGACTCGGGGAAAATTCTGTTACCGGTTGATATATAATTCCGTAGCATTCTCTTCGCGAAATCATTCGCCCTCTCGATTTTCTAGCTTCGTCCCTTTCCGTTCGGGAAGTTTATCGAAAATAGTAGGGGTATCGTTCGACGCTCTTTCTATGGTTTCCTCTCTTCCCATGGTTTTATCGTACCTTCGTTTCTACGAATTCTTAAACGACCCTCTTCTGCGCTCTCCGTCATTCCGCTAGATATTAAAATACTGTGATTTATAAAGTGTAAATTGATAATCCCCCTGACGACGAAGAAGAAGAAGAAGAAGGTAGAGTGGAATCAGCTGTGAGTCGAAAGGCGAACGGCGGAGGCTCGCGAGATGGAGCCTACGCTCGTCAGCGCGTTCTTGTAAGAGCGACGTGCGAGTGCATGGTGGTGAGGTAAAAGCAGGAGGAGGAAAGGGATGGAGGAGGAGAGACCTAGAGAGTGAAGAGGAAAAGAAAGAAAGAAGAGAGAAAGAGAGAAGGAGAGTACGAGAGACTTCAATGCTAGGCCACGTGATCGTCGAAACGGGTGGAACGGTGAGACGAAGCGAAGAGAACGACCGGTAACGACGACGACGACGACGACGACGACGACGACGACGAGGAGGAGAACGATGAAGAGGTGGAGGAGAAGGAAAAGAAGAAGGAGAATAGGTAGAGAGTAAGAGAGAGTACGAGAGAGAGAGAGAGAGGCAGAGAGAGAAAGAGAAAGAGGGAGAAGGAGGTGGAGGTGGTGGAGTGGGGCTTGGAAGAGTTGGAAGGGAGGGAGGCAGGATAGGAATGCGCGGGCCACGGTTGGGGCAGAGTGTGAGAAAGAGAGAGAGTGAGTGAGAGAGAGGAGGGACGAAGAGGGCACCGACGTGTGGGTAGTGAAAGCGAGACGGAGGTAGGAGGTTGGAGGTAGCTGCTAGAAGGAGACGGACGAAACGGGCACCGGCTCGGTCGGCTCGCTCGCTCGGGGTAAAGCGAAGCCAACAAACTCACGTCAGTTTCAACCTGGAAGGACGCCAGTCTTTCTCGCGCGTTCCTCGTTCCCTCGATTTTTCTATTCGTCTCTTGTCCACCCTAATTTCAAATCGTACCTACACTTCCTATCCTTCTTTCCTACTATTTCCTTAAGAAAGTGTGAAGTATGAGGGATAGAGAGAGAGGGTGAGAAGGGGAACTTACGAGGGGGTTGGAGAAACGATATTTCCTGAGCCGTAAGCGACCACGAGGCGTCTCCTGCGGATTTCCAACGAACACGGGGAAAGAGGAAAAAGAAAAAGGGAAAAACACGAAGATACGAGAAGAGGAGCCACTCTTTTCCAAACCGTGGTGGACGGTTGATATGAGCCGGGCGCAATTAAAGCGGTTAACGGAGCCGCGAATACCTGTCCGCCGGCAGCGGCCCAAAACCGGTAGGAGCGTTCTCCGCGCGACATAGCCCGCGAATCGCGACGGCGACGGCAGCTTCTTTCGCGTTCCCGTCATCGGCGTCGTCGTCGTCGTCGTCGTCGTCCTCGTCGTGGATGGTCTGCTTCGGCACGACACGCCGCGGGAACACGGACTTCGCCGGAACGTTCAGGATTTAATAAACGTGGGAATTCTTAGCCGGTGGTGATGACTCGGAAAATTACCAGCTTGGTGTTTTATCGAGAATATTCAAAGTGTTGTGAAGGGAGAGTGAAGTGAGTGTTAATAATAATAACAAAGAAAGGGGAAACGATAAATGACAATAATTGATAGAGTGAGCGAAGTTGTGAGCATAGTTTCGCGAAAGGGAAGAGGATTCGTTGTCATCGTGGGATCTAAAGTGAAAGAAGAGGAGGAGGAAGAGGAGGGAGAGGAGAAAGAAGGAAAGAGATAGAGATAGGAGAGGGATCGGCATCCAGAAGAATGAGACGTCTCGCGTGAGCCACAGCCGACGTTCGAAGCACGCGCTGCTGCGCCTTCTATGAGAGATTCGAGTGATTCGAACGAGCGACGACGAATCGTCGAGAGGCCACGCCATGAGAATCCTCAAAACGCTCCATTGGTATGTTTCTTCTTCCCCCGGCATCGATCTCACTTTCATCTCTTAGATCGATCCGTCGATCCCCGACGAAAAGTCTCTCTACCGACGACCGTCTTATTTCTAGCCGTTCTCGCGTGGGAAAATGCTAAATTTGCGCGCGCTATGACGCGGCGTGAGTATCTTTTCGTTCTCGATGCTCGTCCATCCACTTGTAGGTATATGGCATGGTTGGAGTATCTCGGTTCGCTTGGTGCCGGCTGGTACGCAAGATCGGCAAAGACTCTCCGCGTAGCTTAGCGACTTTCCAATACTGGAAAAGACGATTCTTCTTCTTGGTGTTCCAGTTCGATGCGTAATCGATCAATATTCTCAATTCCTCTAAAAAAAAAAAAA
>JAIFRP010000271.1:533086-571297 GCA_032403825.1 Odynerus spinipes
AAAAAAGAATCGCTGAGACGTCGCAACTCGGAGTGACGCAAAATTGCTAAGGAACGTATTAAAGTCTCTCGGTCGATCAATCTCTCGTTAAAGCGATCTTTCAAACATCCGACTTGATATACTGGATATAGGTACATAAGCGTCGAGTCTGTGGCAAACGATGCCACGCCACCACCTTCCCTCGTTCGCATCTCATAGAAGACTTTGGCACTGTTGGGAAGTTACGGAACGAACGTGGCTCACGTTCGAGAAACCCTACGTATCGTCCAAGTAAACAGGGCTTCGCTCAAGTATTCTTGCGCACATAACAGCAAAGCATGCACGGCTTGTCGTCATCGGGCCGTTATATAAAAAGTCGATATTTTAGAAAACCTTGACGGGTGATCCGTGAAGCGAACGATGTTATCGCTGCATTCTTCCGATAACAAAATTCATCTCTCGTTCTCTACGTTTTGACGTTTACAAAATTTCATTCGGCGAGGTAGACTTCCCCTCAAACTCGTTGACTGGAATACGTATTCGATTATGGTTCCGACCGAAACGTTTTCATTTCCGTGATATCAGTGCTCTTCGTATTATTCCGCGAAGATACACGATGGTCGATATTTTATCTCCCGCAAATGAAACCGCCGGTATTTCCATAGTAATGTCTTGCATTCATTATATCGCGTAATAGATTCTCAACGTCGTCTCGTGCGAACTGGCAATTACGTACTTGGTATACTTTGTAGAAAGCTCTTCGAGGAATTAGCAATTTTGTCTTCGTCGAAGATTCATCGGTCGATACAAAGTCTCACGGTTCTTACCTACATTTTGAAACTTTTCAAAGCGACTAAACGAGCTTAAGCGGAAGTAACTTTGGTCAACCTCGAGTAACGTAGTCAGGATCCACGATTTTTCCGTAAGTCCTTCCGTTTCCCTTCGAGAGTCGTGTTCGTTGAACCGTAATCGAATTTTTACCCTCGTAAGTAAAACGACGAACATATGTTCCCAACCACGTCGATGATACACCGTTGGAACACTTTGAATTTCGCAGGTGCCACTCTCTACCCTTCGAAGCTACCTCCGTGAGTCAGCTCGCCTTTTTCCCCCATCTGACGTTTTTAATTTCGATATTTTTAACGCCGAAGTAGAATTCAACTTGGTTTTAATCTTCTCTGCGCTTTTCCAATCTCCGTTCACTTTCTTAAACTTAACTTGGCGATTTTATTCATCGCGGACTCTTCCCGAAACGAGATTATGTTAAAAAAGAAGAAGAATGTTAACATTCTATTTTCTCATTAACCGAAACTTTCGAGTAGTGATTTCTTTTTTGGAGGAGAGATTAAAACAGAATGCTTCGTTTTCCAGCGTTCATTCTTATTTATCTCACTCAGTTTATTTCGTTCGTAGCTCTTTTGTCGAAAAGTTCAAAACGGGGTCTCGGTAATGGCTGTCATCAGCCGTCTTTCTAAGGCGCTCGTTTAAATTCTTAAAGTGCATAGGTTATGATCTTCAAACACCTACACGCGAATTAAACGTCGATATGCGGTAGGTGGAGAGAAAACCTAAAAATATGTCGGTATCTAGTAGTCCAGGAGAAGTGTAAATAGGTCGCTGAATAATTTATCTAGATTTGCGGAATTAAAATGGGTTCGCACTGATCGAACGAAGTATAAGCCAGAGACTATTTTATAAATAAGACAGAAAATTATAAAATAAAATGACGCTCACATTTGAATTATTTTATTTTTAAAGGAACAATTACGGAAACGCAAGGACGAGGAGGAGAGGCAAGAAATCTTGAATCGATCGCTCCGTGGATCGACGAAGCTTCAAGCTTTAGAAAGTCATGCCACCAATCTTTCCGGTCAGGAGAACCTCGCGTACGCGCAAGACGAGTTGACCACCACTGTTAGTCGTCCTGCTCATGTCGCACCTCAAACGCCCTTAAGTAAGTCTGTCTTTTTTTTTTCTTATTTTCTACCTACGTTGTTTGCTCGAATCCGGTAGCCCTGAATGCCTTTTTAATTTTATTATCTTCTCGGTGGGCCGAAAGAAAATCTCCGAAAGAAAAAAAGTCGAAAATCCGATGAACCAGTATTCATATGCACCCTGGTCGAAAAAAAAAAAGATATCGTGCGACGATTTTCTTGGAAAATATTTCACGGACTATCGCGTGCACTTACGCACCTCTTGCGCTTTATCTCAACGTTTTCCGAGAGCTGAAACGTCTGAAATCTCTGTCCGAAGCGTTATCTGAAGATTCTCGAGTAGTCGTTTTAAAAGCATCCCTCCAAGAGATTTCGAGTTCTCCAGGTTCCTCTGTGTAGGGTCTAATAGAGAAGTCGAGAAATAACGAGGGGGAAGAGTGGCTTTTCCTTCTCTCTTTCTCTCTCGCTCTCTGACGAGTAGTCTTTACATATTTCAGCATACGGAGAGGTCGTTGCCACGTTGGAAAGACTGCAGCTTCAGTTACGAAACATCTCAGGCGCTCTCGGTATTTCGGGGCCAGGCGTAGAGGCCGAACTCGAGGCAGTTCGAACACTTTTGTTACGAAGCCGATTTGCAACTGCCCTAGCCACGCATCATGCGCTCAAGACACGGCTGAGGTCGAGCAAAGTTCTCAAACATCATGCCGAAGATGCATCGACTTTGGCTCGAGACGTAAGTTCTAATTTTATCTCTTGCATGGATAGAAATGGTGTCAACGATTGAAGATGTTTAATACTTTCTGTAATTCCTTTCACTCGATTATAGTGCGTAGACGTATTGGAAAAATGGCAGTCGTCGTCGACGGCAACGGACGTCGGTACAGCGGAAACGATGGCCGCCGTGGAGGAATTGACGGGTATTCTTACGAGTTACGATATGGAGGCGCTTCTACTAGCGCACGATTCTGTCGTCTCGTACGTGGAGGGCTTCCAAAGAAAGCACAGTCCTTCGTCCTCCTCGCCGAGCGGACCACCGAGTCCCACGTCGAGTTGGAGAGAGTCTCGTGTAGATAACATCAAAATTATTAGGATCGAGAAGACCAACGAACCATTGGGTGCTACCGTCCGAAATGACGGCGATGCCGTCATTATAGGTAATAGTAAATTGTACAAATTAATCTTGTGTAAATATTAGTAGACAAATTTGAGGAATAATTGAATCAAGTCTAATGGTATAGTTAAATCAAGTCTAATAGAACAATTATTTCATTTCGCAGGTCGTGTCGTGCGAGGTGGTGCGGCAGACAAATCTGGTCTCCTCCACGAGGGAGACGAAGTTCTCGAAGTGAACGGTGTCGAAATGCGTGGCAAGAGCGTCAACGAAGTTTGCGACATTTTAGCTGGAATGCAGGGTAGTCTTACGTTCTTAGTTCTACCAGCACCGACGAATTATCGAAATAATTTGAATAACAGAAAGGAAGACACGAACCAGGTGAGCGAACGAGTTCGCTAAACGAGTCGTCCTCGTCCTCCTTCAATTTTCCTTCATACATATAACATTATTACCGAGAACACGAATATTTATTCAGATACAGCATATACGCGCGCATTTTGACTACGACCCGGAGGAGGATCCGTATATACCTTGCAGAGAACTCGGAGTGAGCTTCCAAAAGGGTGACGTGCTGCACGTGATTTCTCAGGAGGATCCAAACTGGTGGCAGGCTTATAGAGAGGGTGAAGAGGATCAAACCTTGGCTGGTCTTATACCTAGCAAAGCCTTCCAGCATCAGTAAGTTTCGAACTTGCTAAATAATTTCATCCTTTTACTTGCTACATAGCAACGAAGAAAAGAGTTAACGTGAAATATAAAACGATAATGGACGAGCCCCATAAGAAACAAAGTTAGGCGGTGGAATTTATGTAAAGCGTTCAAGGATCGGGGTGCGCCCGTGGTATACGACTGGTTGCCCCGTTGCATAAATTTGTGAAGCTAATGCTCGCATCCATGATGTTTCGCAGACGAGAATCCATGAAGCAGACGATAGCTGGTGGGAAGTCGACGGTAAGAGGCTCGAAAAAATCGAGTACGCTTTTGTGTGCGAGGAAGAATCCAAAGAAAAAAAAGAGGAACAAACTTGGTGCCAATTTCAACGACGATGGTTATCCTCTTTACGCGACGACCGCGATAGATGGTATCGACATCATTTTTTTTTAAATTTTAATTTAACGAAGCCCTAGTTGTGTCAAAATACAATGGTGATGTATCTTTTGTAGATTATGATAGTGAAGAGGTGCTAACATACGAGGAAGTTGCTCTGTATTACCCAAGAGCGAATCATAAGAGGCCTATCGTTCTTATTGGCCCTCCCAACATTGGTAGACACGAGCTGAGGCAAAGATTGATGCAGGACAGCGAACGTTTTGCGGCAGCCATACCTCGTGAGCATTTCGTTCTATTCTTACGATTTACAAACGTCTCCAATATATGAATCATACCTACGGAGTAGCCTGAGACTAAAAAAATGATCCCTTTCTTCCTTTCAGACACGAGTCGTCCAAGAAAGGACTCCGAAGTTGACGGTCAAGATTACCACTTCATTTCTCGCTCGCAATTCGAATCTGACATCCTCTGTCGGAAATTCGTGGAACACGGTGAATATGAAAAAGCGTATTACGGTACCTCCGTAGAAGCTATAAGATCTGTCGTGAACTCTGGGAAGATCTGCGTATTGAATCTTCACCCGCAAAGCTTAAAGATCTTACGCAGTTCCGATTTGAAGCCTTACGTGGTCTTCGTAGCACCACCTAGTCTCGAGAAGCTCCGGCAGAAGCGTATAAAGAATAACGAGAGCTTTAAGGAGGAAGAATTGAAGGATATAATAGAGAAGGCAAGAGAAATGGAGGACAAGTACGGTCATCTCTTCGACATGATAATCATCAACAATGATACGGACCGTGCTTACAATCAACTTCTCACGGAGATCAATTCCTTGGAAAGGGAACCACAGTGGGTGCCTGCATCTTGGATTCAGTAACGTCTTGGATATTAATGCCATCGCGAGTTTAATGGCACGCCGCTAAACATTTCGATAGAGACACGTTACACTTATAGATCGACTCTCTCGTGGGTACTCGTTACACAGGAAAAGATTTTAACAAGAGAAATGCCGTAGTTCCTGATAACCGAGGTATACACTCGCGCGAAACCTCGTGACGTCGAAATAACATTGATGAATTTTTAAAGAAAGGGACAATGCGAAGAAACCACCTTCTCATACTTTCTGCTTAAAAGCTGTAAACGCGGAGAATCTTGCTGGTCCTGTGACAACCATCGTCTAGGGTTAGTTCGTTATAAAAAAAAAAGAAGTCGTTAACGCGTCTAACGCATCCGTAAGAAAAGTTTTGTATTTCGAGCGTGTAACTGGATCTTCGAATCGCGTCCATTTTCCTTCGTTCTTCTTTTACCGCGATATCTGTAAAGAATCGTTGCATGTTATCGATCAAAAGATGTCTCTACAATTTTAACCCTGAATTTGTGAACTTCACAGATTTCGGCTAAGATCGTACTCGCGAATAAGTCGTTTTAATGCGACAGCTTGGACGTACTTAAGAATTTTTATAGAAATCTAGAGAGAAATGTATCGATTGTGTTCCTCGTTCTTGGTAGCTCGATTATGGAGAACATTATTTTAGAAAGTCTTTAGAGAGCTGTTGGATGTATAAAAAAAAAGAATAAGACGTAGAGGGTATATTGTACGAGTAATGGAAAGGCGAAGACAAACTAGAGGAGTCGTTGAATACGTGAGCGTTTAGAAAGTGCATTTTAGAAATAGAGTCCTTCGCGTTTTGGGGATGCCGATCCAAGCGCGAGCGCTCGGTATTCGACTTTAAAATGGTGCTTCAAAGTTGACATGGTTCCTTACGATTAGGCCATCGATATATTTTCTTGTGCTTCTTAGATATTTTAACTACGTGTAGACCCGTAAAAAGTGGACGAAGACGACGGTGATAATACGATGATTATAGTTAGACGGAAGTTACACGATTTACCGTCCTGCTGCATAAACAGTGTATAGACTCTCGATGGATTTACTTGACTAGGTATGAGCGAATTAGTTGCAATCGATACTGTTACATTAATAACGACTAATTCTTAAGTATGATCATAGTCTTAAAACTAGCAAAGTTTCGTCGTAGAAATTATTCTCCTCCGTTTTTTGCTCGGTGATTTTCCTTTTTATAACAAAAAGAGAAAGAAAAAATAAGTATTAGTGGATCGATATTGTTACGCGGAGAGTATTTTATAAAGGTAATATTTTTTTTATAAATACCACGTGTTTACGCGTTTCAGCATATCACGCGAAACGAGTTCATGCGAATCATAATACTCGTCACTTTACGAATCGATCTGTGTCTCCTGTATTCTTGGCATACTTACCGCGTGAGACAACTATAGGAAACCTGCTTCGTTTCCTCGAATACCACTTTTATTGCACGTCTACTAAACAAGAGTCTTTAACATACCAAATTCTCTCTGTGCACTGTAAAATCGTACGAGCGAATCGTAGGGAGTCGCGCTAAAATTAAAACGAGTCTTTTTAATACTCTTTTTCTAAAAGTACCTACCTAACACCAGAAAATGTTATTACACAAGTCGTGCCGTCTGCACTTCTATCATAGTTTCTTCGATCATCGTGTTAGCCCCAAAACTCCGAAGCCCTCTTTTAAAAGAAATTCGTAAATTACGATTATCGTCGATGTAACGTCGAGCAGAGAATTAAAAAAAGGATAGTGTTTATCGATGTGCCCCAAATTCCGTCTCGCGTGTATTCGCGTACTGATTATTAAAAATTTAGGATTACGACTACTACTCCGAAAGTGCGTTTACAAGCTACACCTTCTTCCCGAATCATCGAAACTCTTCTCTTTCTCTAATTTCTTCCACTTTGCATAATTGCGATGTAGAAACTACTGTACCGTAATATTTCATCTTGTAAACTCGCTTTTCGAATCGGTCTCGTAATAGTAATAAAACTAAGGAGCGAAAGTTCATCAAAAAGAGGTTAAAACAAAAAAAAAGTAAAGAAAAGTCGGATCGTTTCTACGTCGGTCTAACAAAAAATAAATCGAGCGAAGATTTCGCGCACCGAAGGCGTCTAGAGCAAACGTTAAAACGTCGATTAGATCGATGATGTTAAGATTAGCCCTGTCGAGGACAGAAATAGATATTTAAGAATAAAGCATAAATATCGATGTCGAAGCATTGTAAAATTAGAGACACGTATTAGGAAACCACGACGTGATAACACGTTATAAAAAATACGTATAGCCAAGGGATACATACGGAGAGAGCAAAATAGAGGAAAGGAAAAAATATATTACTAAAGGAATGCGCGTCCCATGGCGAATTACGTAGAGAAGGGGACAATATTCTGCCAAATTTATTAAAAAAAGAGAAGAAAGAAAGAGAAAGAAATACGCGGACGAATATCTAAGATGTGCCAAATACTTTCGGACAAAGCGTGTTCGAGGGGATTTAAAAAGAAAAAAAAAGAAAAAGCGAAGAGAGAGAGAGAGAGAGAGAGAAAATGTTTTAAAATGCGCTCAAAAGGCACGTTTAGAACGTATACATATATGATATTAATTATGTAAATATTTGTGTACTTGTATAGAGAAGAAGAAGATGAAAAAAAATAAGCAAACAAAATATCAATATCGTCGTCATCACCATCTATCATCGTCATTGTCATTATTATTACTACTACTTCTACCAATATTATTAACTACTTAATACCGTCATTATTACCACTACCACCACTACTACCACTATTACTACTGGCTACTACTGTTACCACTATCGCTAATTACTCTCGCGCTATAACGAGTACTTAACGTTATTTTTATCGACGCGTTTTTATTATTACGATACAATTACCTTATTATTAATTTTATTTTTATTATTATTATTATTAAAACGTTTGTTTATTATTTTTATTGTCAAACGTATCTAAAATTTATCTAAATCAGCAGGAGGACACTAGAAGAGCGAAACTTTCTTTTGCTCCTTTCTAATTCTTAACTCCTTTCATCGCCGACAAAATGTCCTCATTTGACAGAAGTGTGTAAAAGTATACATGAACTCGAGTGTATATTACGATTATGATTATGATTATGATTATTATTATCGTTGACAAATGTTTATAAACGATAAGTATTATTATCGATGATATTAATTTTATCTGTAAAATCTAACGTTATACACAGAACTCGGAGAAAAATACGAAGCGCGTTGGATGCGTGTGTGTGTTTCTGTGCATGTGTATATGTTGTTTCGATGTGTCTCTCGATGCGTCAGTACTGCGTTCGTATGCGTGGGCGGATGTGAAAGAGATCGCGCATTTCAATCATATTCGCGAAGGAGGATTTAGGGAAAACTGACTGTTGAATGTATATTTTTAAGCTTTTGGTTGCTAAAAATAATATATTACTTACATTGTTATATCAAAGTATCGTTGCTGTTAATCTCTTCGAATTCGCTCTTTTGCGTGCACGCGGCTTTTGTATAAAATCTTTTTCTTTTTTAATTATGAGCGATAGTTGACGTATGATGCTCGAATGAATCGAAATACTTTTCTCTTTAAAAAGACATTTTACAGAATTTTCTTCCATCTCGTTCGTTTCTTGAACGAGAACATTTTCCTTCCTCTCTTAACGATAAATCGACGAGATAAGAAGTTAAATCGACAAGATATTTAAAATGAAATATTATATATAGATAGACGATATTATACTATGTGTAATAAAAGAAACGACGTCGAACGAACGATCGCGCTTTCGATGCGATATAGGTAATACACATTTGCAGTTTCGGTTTCATCGCTCTCGACCTCGATAATATATATATATATATATATATATATATATATATATCCGTCTACATACTACATATGCATATGTACACATACATACATATTATACGTAATAGATAGGAAAATCGAAAAGGCAAGGACGATGTGCGAAATAACGTGATTAGCAATAACATCTAATATAAAGAAAGAGAGAGAGAGAGAGAGAGAGAGAGACAAATTAAAAGTATCCCGATGAAAAAGAGGTATGTACAATATAAGTTAAGTATTCTAAACGTTAGTTCTTCCGATGTGAGTGTGCATAGTATATATGTACATATGTTCTTCGAACTGTACGGGTTGTGTCATGAATTAGTACGGATCGAGATCTCGATAACGGACTACACGCTAAGTTAATTAACCAAGTTACGAGGAAAACCGAAGCTTCAAGTGATTTTTATTATTGCAAGAATTGAACCGTTTAGAATGAAGGTGGAACAACCTTCTTTTTTAACGACAAATTTGATTTCATTTTTGGATGATTAAATATCTTTTGGATTTGAAGATGAATAAAATAAAATGTGTTTCGTGAATAAGCAGACGGCCACTGCTTATTTGCTCGAAATTTTATGAGACGTTTAGAAGGTCTCGCCAATTAGATACGCCAGGATCCAAGTCCGGAAGATGTTTAGAGAACATCCTTGAGATTTCTCCGTTCTCTAGTTCGAGTATGTTTGGAAATCGAGATATACGCGAGTACCTACCTAATGGCTTCTTGCAATAAAACACGCGCACACGAAATCATTCTTCACGCGGTCCATTGTCGAGATCCTACGTATTGTAATCGATGTGTACACAGATATATACATATATGTGTACGTATATGCGTATTTACACATGTACATAAGCAAATGAGAAAACTTTGATGTTCAAAGGGGATACCGAGAGTCGCATAAAACGAAGGAAACTTTACGAGGTAACTCGAAGAATTCACGAGAGGCTGTTGAAGAAGACGAGGAAGAGGGAAGAAGAAAGGGGGAACGTTGATACATTTAATACGCGCGTTCATCTAAATCGAGCGAGCGAGAGAAAGATAGAAAGAGAAAGAGAGAAAGAAAAAATTAATCGATAACGTCGACGATCTCGCAATGATCTAGATCGATTGTTTTTTGAAAATTTATTATTATGTAAATAGCAAAAGAGATGTCCACCCGCGCGCGTTGAGCGTTGTGATTCGAGAGGTTCAACGAGAGCGAAGCCGTTTACCTCGATCTAGCGAACGAAAAAAATACCGCTGATATATACTTCATCCCCCATCCACCTCCACGTTCTGTTATACATTGCGTTAAATAAAAAATTACTGTAATATTTTGAAGATAGCCTGAAGAGATTCTAGCCCGACCAAGAATGGATCAAAATTTGTTTAACCAAAAATTCCAGCTTTTATAACATTCTTTTAAGGAGCGATTACTCGAATTGTAATTTACACGTAGGTAGTGGTAATGATCGATCAAATCTTCACTAACGCCGTATAAAAAAAATATTATCTATTAAGTAGTAATTATCCAAAAATCTACAATTCTCTAACATTCTTTGAAGCTCGAGCCAGCCAACGAACGGAACGGTATCTACAGAGAAAGTATGAAGAATAGAGGTGAGTATAACCGAGGTAAGGAAACCGTTGGGTATATTTTATTGATATAAAGAAAGAAAACAAGGTGGGAGGTGAAACGATATCTCGAACTCAGGAAGACATTGCTGCCTCGTTAACTTTACAAAGAAAGAAAAGGTGCTATAGAAGGATGAAACGTTTTATAGTCACATTCCAATGAAGTTCATGCAAGGTAGGTAGTATAAGTTCTGAAGAACCTAACGAGATGTCATTATTCCGTGTCAAATAGGCACACACCTGTCAAAATTATAAGGACACACGACGAACGGTTTAGTGACTTTTGTCCCACGTTCGATAACGCTCCATCGATCGAGCGAACAGACTCGAAGCACGCGTTCTTCTTAAAGTCTGACATTAGAAATTAATGAAGCATCGTATTACAGCATAAGTATGTCGCAGCTCGGAGCCGTAAAAAGAATCCATGTTTAAAGTTCCCTCGTGTGCGGAACGAGAGTTCCACTTGGGCATACATACATATATACATGCATGAATACTTAGGTATACGCGACAAAAGTACGCTCCCATTTTATAGCTTATCCTTGAATACAGAGGATCGTAACGATCCGTTACGTGGGATAAGAAGCGAGTGGAGAATTCAGAAATAGTCGCATCTTCCAAATTTTTCACGATACAGTAGGCCGGAACTAGTTCGATTTGTTTTCATGCAAACGATCGCTCGCCCTTGTTTCAATCGGTTGCACAGATCGGTAGAGACTGGTTTCCCTCGCATCCTCCAAGGTCGCGATGTTAAGTCCCGTTAAGTTTCGATCGAACTGTAACATGCGCGATACGTTCACCGAACTTCCTGATGTGACTTTGCTCTAGTGCTGCACGTATGTACTTACCCACTGCTGTGTTGCTGATGTTTTCCTTGCAAAGAGAAGCGATTAGCGAGATTCTCCTAATAAGAAGTACCGACGCAGCATCCCGCTACTGATACAGTTATGATGGATTACGTTCTAGCAAAACGTGCCTGTTCTTTGTACGCTATAACTTACGAGAGAAAGAAAGATAGAGAATGATAAAAAGATCAAAGAAGTAGAGAGGAAGGCGTTACACAAATAAAAGATCAAGAAACGAGAAAAAAATATGTAACTCGGCTAGGACCAATGACGAGCAAACGGGTAGCTATCGACTAACGGATAAGCTAAACGTTCAGCAGAACAATCGAGGATATTCATTGGAAAGGAACTACTGGAGAATGTTATTTTGTCATAACAAAGGATATCAGACGTTGACCAAGATCATCTCTACCTTTTTTATCTCCTCCATATACCTTCTGATCTTCGCAAGAAAGCGAAGACTTTTACAAGAAGTTAACTTGTAGTTCTCGGATAAGTGTGTCGAGTAACAGGTTGTACAGCGGATTTGATCGAAGGTATTTCCAAGTTTAAACGCGATCCGAAATGCAAGGGAGTGATCATTTTCGAGACAGTACGATGTATGGAATTATGGGATTGTCATTAATTCAACTTTATGATTAATAATAGGTTTCGGAGCGTCGTGAGAACAGTTCCGTAATATTATTACCGCGTGTAGGTAAAATTCTCGGAAAGGAATTAAACTAATTAGACAAAAGCAACGAAACGCGGTCGACCGTGAAAAATTGACATCGAATGGACGAATGATAAGTGAAAAAATGATCCGTTATCGTTCGCAGAATTCTCGAGACATTAATCATTTTTTAATTAGTAAAGGAGCAAAGACTTTAATTTTGCGCATCGATATTCCTCTGTGTTCCTTAACGAAAAATCAGATTGGTCCATAAGTGGACCGATCGTGAGACACGACACGAAAGATCGATCGAAGAAAGTACGAATGGGACGCGTCTTTGTAAGTAAGAGACATCCTTCGCGTGCATCATCGACTTTGAACTTTCTAGACGGTTCCACGAAAAATTTCTAAAAAATATAAAGTTATTTTAATCGAAAGAAAAAGACAGGGATCATTGAAAATAAGGTTTTACAGTCATTGCACGAGATATACAAAAAGCTAATTATACTTTTTTATATCTTTATTAATGTCAGGATACAGTGATACATTTGTTTAAATCGGGTCAACGAAATTAACATTTTTTTTTTATTTTATTTTTTTTTTAATCAGGACTCAACCCAGATCATTTGATATCGCAAAGTCATCTGGATCCCTCGAGATTTTGTTTTCATTGTCTGCTACGCACAGAACCGCATACCATGATGGCAATGACCGTGTCCAGGTCAGCTTCTGAATCATTACCTTACTCGCATTTTCGAAGTCACCTGCAGTTTCTCCTCTAATTTATCCTGGATGCGGATATCGTAAAGAATTTGACCTATAAAGCTAGCGAGTGTTATAGCAAATTAAACCGTTCGTAAAGATTATCCATGAGATGTACCTACGTATGTACATCGAAGTTTTAGAATTCTTTCTGAACGTCTTAGCAAACGTCAGGAATGTAAATGATCGATATGCAAAAATGGCTGAAGCTTCTTTACATAGGACCACATGTTGGTGCATCAAACGGGATCAGAACGGTCAAATACGGTATGGTATGCGTATAAATAATAGAAGAGAGTGGTACGACTTCTTGGCAGTGTTAGAAGCAAAAGCTCTCTTCTATGAAAAAAATTCTAATTCGATTTTGACAAAGTTGAATGTTCCGAAAAAAATCGATAATGCTCCGGCAAATCGATTTCACAGAATTTTCTCGCGTCGAACTTTCGAACCGACAAGTGCAATCGTTTAACATTGGAAACACGTTTGCAACTTGTTACCTTCTAGAACAAGCTAACGTGTAACATCGCGCGTCTTCCTGCGATCGGCGGAAATCGTAATGATAAAAATTACTAAATAAATTACAGGACTCTCGACCAGTCTCGCAGCATTCTTTGTTGAATATCCTGACCTTCTTTTTAAATTTAATAGTCAAATAAGAACTATGCAAACGATTCCAACGGTACGCGTCAAATTCTAATACACGTATCCTATGATGTTGATTATTTTATCGAGATTATTAAAACGATCAAATCTTTATTACCCGTTAATAAAGTATAAAATAAATATTTGTTGCTTACAATTCTTAAAATGTGTGTATAATGAGTTTAAATAAAAAAGGCGTGCGTAAACGAATAAGATAGAAAGCAAAACAGTGGAGGTGCAATGTCATAGCAAAATCATTTGAAAAATCCATTCTAAGTAGAGCTCGAGATGCGTACAGGGGATAGGCCAGTTCCATTGAAAATAGAACCAAAGACGAGTGGTCATTGGCCAAACGGTTTTCCCCCACGTGCGTCCACAGGCTATATAGAAGACCCCGCAAGGAATTTCATCTTCAGAACTGAAAGTCAGTGTCAAGGAAGGCTACCTGGAAATATCGAAGTGAGTAGAAAAGTCTCAGCTATAGCTTCTTAGACTCGGACTCTTCTCCTTCGGTGCTAAGCCAGTTTCAAAAGTTTTCAAAGCTCGTTGCAAGCTCTTATACGATTCGATCCTGCAATTTCGAAGATCGATAGCGACGATCATACGCGCGAAGGTACCTGTGCAAACTTATAAATTATCGATTGTTTATAAAAGTGGATATTGATTTGTTCGTTACTATAAAATAAGTCACTGACAAGACACTGAATTAATTTTCAAATTTCATTTATTATAAATTCTGTTTTTATTATCGCGTCGTATTTTTTTTTTTTGAAATAATAGTTAATATTGTTCTAACGCTTTTAAAATTACAATTTATTATTATTATTTTAACTTTGCACGCACTTCGAAGTCATGTCTGGATTACAAAATTATCGATCAATAGATCGTTTGATAATCTTCATAAATAAATCGATATATACAGTTAGTAGACATATGGACCCGCGTCACGGATGGTCGAACGGTTCTACGATGAGTTTGACACAGTTAATAAAGCAGGAACAGGTAGAAAATACCTTGCAGGCATTAGAGTACAGTTAGAAACGTGTTCGCGATTTTTCCATTAGGACGAGTAAGTACCGTTTTTCAAAAGACGCACACGACAACTTCGTGACACGAGACGTCTCGTTTTCCTTTTCTTTACTTATCAACGAAAGAAAAAACATTACCGAGTAACTTCATCCTTTTATGATAACTAGAATAATTAATTTTTGTATCAGTACTTATCTAATATTAGATATCGACTTTTCTCCATGTTTTTTTTAATAGATTTGAATCATTTATTGATACATAATGAATATTATGAAGCTGTATCTGCTTTAATTATTATAAATAATAATAATAACCTTAAATATAAACGACATACTAGATGGAATAATTTTTTATTTATCATAATCACTCTCAATTTTTGTTTAAATACTTTTTGAATGAAATTTCGATCAAAAATATAGATTTTTCGCGATTTGGAACATTTAAAAAATGCCTCCACGATCGAGTAGAAGTAAAAGCTTCCTACGTTCTTTTCTCCTTTCTTCTTTTCCTGCTTTCATTATTTTCGTTGTTTCGTTCGCCATCGCCGTCATCGATGCCGACTAGTAGAAGGAAGAGTAGGTCATGGCCGCGTTTTCGAACTAACGGTACGCACCGGGTTCAACAAACCAGCAGCGTCGATCAAGAAGTGGGCTAACGAGCAATCATGTTGCCCACTTATCGAGCCGACCTTAACCGCCGTGACACACTTTCCAAGTGTCTCGTACCGTTCCCGCGCTCACGCTCACCAAGCCCAAAGCCGTTTTCTTCCGTGTGTTCCATTTCGTGTTCCTCGACTTATTAGTCTCTGGTTCCGGCTACTTCCGTTCACAACCAAAGAAGAAACGCTTTCCTCTTCGACCTTCGAGTCAAAATCAGAACCGAATCGAATCATTCTTTTCTTTTTTTTCCTCGTCGTCCTTGGCAATGGCAATGAAGAGCTACGAGTTACGAGTCGAGAGTGGAATCGTGTTCTTTGATCCCAGAGAAGGTCGAACCGTGAGAAGGGATACACGTGAAAAGGAAACTCTGAGAAATAAATTAAATGAGGGGGAAAGTATGAAGAATTATATATAAGTCATCGCGTGACTTTCGATTAATTTTTCAGATTATTCTTTAATACAAAATTAAATATAAAAAAGATTATCTCGAAGCAAATTCTTTAGATTATTTATTAGATTAATCCATATCATTCTCACAGCATATTATTTCATCGTTTACTTCGTTATTTAATATTATAGTTGCTCGTATTAATTCTATATTATGATCACTGATCGGTATTATGATTGGTTGTTCAACAGAGCCTATAAAGGCGGAACACGTCCGACCGATATTAGAACAATCGGAAAGCTCTTCAAATTCAATACCTCCGGTTTGGATCGTAACCGTAAACCGAAATGTCAACTAACCGTCATTGATTAATTGATATCGATATCCGTTCCAGGATGCATTTCAATCAGCGTATGGCGTTATGCTTCGTGGCGCTTGTCGTTATACAAGCTGCTGCATTGCCACAGAACCCTCAGTATTCGCATCAATATCCTCAACATTATCAGCAACAGGTCAGGGATGAGAGGAAATTTGCGGAGAAGCCGAACGCAATGAAGAAGGTGGCAATCGACGATCTGGAGGACATCAGTACTAATCAGATTCAAGTTAGTCGAAAAACAACTCGAAGCTTTTCTTGGAACACTGTTAGCGTTTTAACTCTCTAGTGCTTTTTAACTTGAAACTATCGAGAAGAAATTTGATCGAATGTATCGTCATTCTTTTAGGAAGGAAGCAGCAGTGGGTTTTCCTGGTCGAACATGCTAGGAATGTTCATGCAGATGCTTCTTGGCCAAACAGCTGGTATCACCGGACCTAGCAAGAACGACGTTGACGAAGGTGTTCCTGCCAGTCCATGGGCTAATCTTCTCTCCGTTGGCTTTCGCGTCCTCACGGCACTTTTAGGCGGTCCTCAACAATCCGTTGACGGTATCGACAAAGTGGACAATCAAAGCAGCCCTATGCAGGTATTCGATAAGGTCATTAACGTCGTCCAGATCATCTCTACGATTTTGAATACACTAAATATGAATAGAGATCGTCGGGAGGCGACTTGTATAAAAGAACATGCTTATTGTACCTCTACCTTCGATTGCAAAGCTAGTAGCCTTAGACGCACACTTACACGATAGATCGTCATTGTGTTCCTCTTACGCACATAATTCGCAAATATGTAAGAAACTCTCTTTGCTTACGCTATTCATTCCGACACGCACCGCGTTCGAACGATTCTTTTAAAAAAATTACCTTCCAATTTCCCTTTTTTAATAATAGGAGAACGTGAGCGTACAAATTGTTTTCTCTGAGTCACATTTCGGCTGTTCACATTAACGAGTCCCATTGTGAAGGCGGACAAGTGACCGAATCATTTTTCTTTTCTTCATACGCTGAGGTAGTCTCGTTAACGATCTTCACGTTCTCTAAGCGATATAATTGAAGTTTCGGGCGAGTTTCTATTGTTACAAAAGGTGGACGACATTCGCGGACGTTCATACTTCAACGTCCAAGAGAAAGTTAATAAAATAAAGTGAAGGAACATTTTTGTAAATAACCGTACGATGTATCGAATAACTTTGCACGCGCTGTCACGCGTCACGCGACCAACGGAAAAAGGAGAGACAGGGGGAGAGAGAGAGAGAGAGAGAGACGATTGGCGTATCCTTTTTGTAAATAAATTTCAAAATTTCGACTTAGCGCACACGGTTGGTGTCGGTTGTTTAGGAGATTTTGACTGCGGTGTTGGGCGCGTTTCTAGGACAGGGCAGAGATCCGAGTCAGGTTGCTGTCATGGCTAAAAATGCTTCAGAGGTTAGTACGAAGCCGAAGAAAATTCATTTTCATAATTCCCACTTACTGGGAACTGCTAAAACATTAGGAACTTTTTTGTGTGACATCATTATTAACATACTAGTTTGTTATCATATTACAATAACATCTGCTCAACTTCCATCTCGTCAGGCAAACAATAATGAGAACAATAAAAAAAAGACTTCTTTAACCGTGACGAGATGGTAACCAAGTACGATTGTCTCTACTTTCTAGTCTCGCATGCTCCTATTCTTTCTTTCTTTTTTTCTTTTGCTTCGTGTAACAACCAGCCAGAAGATACATAAAGAAGTATGCTAAAGTTATTTTTTTTCTTATCGTGCAGTTCATCAGCATCGTCATCAACCTGTTAGACGCACTGAAGACATCGTTCTCGCATCGTTCTTTGACCGCACGCTCTCTCGGTAGACGCGACAGTGTTTCCGAAGCTGCCATGGCATCCATCAGTATGTTGAAGGTACATTGTTATTTTTTATTACTTCATACAAACAGTAAGATTAATTTTTTCATTATAACTAGTAAATTATAATATTTTTTTATTATCGAATAGTCAACATTTATACTTTATTCTTCATATAACAAAGAAATAAATTTTTATAGGGCTATGTAAGGTCGGTAAAAGCCTTCAGCAATATCGGTAGGGCCGAGGACGAAGGTCAACAAGGCTGCGCCGAAAGGGCCATCTGTGAAGCCAGTGCCGAGTGTATCGCCGATGCTCAAGGCACATCGACGATGTTCTGCCAATTAGGATCGTATGTTTCTTCATCTTCACTTTGCGATTGAATCATTATAAATTTTAAAGATTCTAATCTCTAACTATTCTCTTTATCAGGTACGCGACGAGCTATATTCTACAAAGCCAAAGTGGCGTTGCATTCGAAGCCCTTTATGAAGCAGGACGACGTGGTCGCATGGGAGAGGACTGCAGGACTCTTTTCCTGGACTGTAACGTCGCATGAGCGCAATCATTCGCGTTAAACGCGATTTAAACGTTCGTGGAGACTGTTCGTAATTCCTCCGGGCGAAGGAAGCGAAAAAAATTAAGAAATTAGGCCGGGACGCGCTGTAATACCTAATCTAATCACCAAACAATTTCTTTTCTTGATTAATATTTTGAACAAGGAGATCAAACAGTGCTCTAGAAAAATTCGAAGAACGTTCCTGAAAAACATTGATTTTTATTATCGAATTTTACAACAGAATCACGCAACTTCGCCCATCAGAACTGTTTCACAAACACTTTTCGACACGGCTCTCGCGAAAGTTTTCATCGTTGTTTTCATCGAAGTGTGAGCGCGCCACGAATGGAAGGCGAAGGACTCGAATCACCGCGGAAGACGACATTCTCTCGAAATGGAAATCGACGGTTTTCTTTTATCGCGAGATTCTCTCGTCGATCGTCGAGCTTAACGTCGACGCTACGAGAGAACTTCCGACCAAAAATCGTCGAGCGTCTTAGCTTTTAGAAGTAGACTGAATAAGAATCGAGGCTTGGCCCAACCTGAGAGTCCATGTTGGCTCGAGTCGACGATCATTATTATAATTATACTTATTTATATTTATTTAATGTAGACGTGGCGTAGGACGTTTTCTAAAGGTAAAACGTTCGTTCACGTTTATCGCGATAATTTGTTGTCGTCTTTTATTAATTTTCATCTTACTTCATTAAAACTTTCCGAATCGGCCACAACCAAACCTTTTCAAATATTGGACGATAATCGAAATTATTGCGATGAACATCATGAAAGAGAAGTATGATCGACACCGATCGCCAGATATCGTTATATCTAAAAAAAAGTGTATATTAGGTCTTTAAAATAAAAGGAAAGTTCGAATTTGTAAACTTTCGACTAGTAAACACGATTCTCATTCGACACCCAGTTTAAATTAATTATTGTATATAGGCATTATAATATTATATATTAATATATATACACATTACGGGTGATGTTCAGTTTTCTAGGAGTACCCAATGCGTTCAGCTCGCTTAGGCTTAAGGTTGTATGTATGTGAAGTATAACTATATATAATGAATAAATTAAAATAAACAGCCTCAGTGAAAAAAGAAGAAATTTGTTGATATAACTTATAGCGACATGTTAGTAAAGCCGCCTAACGTTTAACGGTATTTTTGAAAATAACTTTGACCGTAAAGTCATTAGCGACTTTACGATCGGACGCGCGCAGGAAATGGCAGGTAAAGACGAACAAGCAAGCAAGCAGGCAGGCAAGCAAACAGGTAAAATTAAGGGCAAGACCGAGAAGCACTTTTGTCGCGCAAGATCCGGAAAAGATTTACGCCTCGCGAGACATCGAGGAGGCACGAGGTAAACGCACGAGCCGTGAAAAAAAAGTCGTGCAACGAATTTTCAGATGACGGAACAGTCGTTCCTCGAGTCTCGCCTAGGAAAGTCCTTACTTTCGGCAAAGGCCTGTGAATCTTTCCTCCTCGTCTTGCGTCAGAGTACCTTTCGAATTTCGCAAAGGTAAGCGAAGGTATCCTTTGTCACACATATTCGTCACACCGTAGGTATATCATATCTGTCGAGCGTCTCGACGCTTTCTAATTACGCGAGAATTAAATAGCGAGAAAGGAAGTTTCGTAATGTCATAGAACAGAATGGAAATGGATGATTCATTAATTTAAACGTATTTCGTCGCTTTGACTACAAGCACGAGAAATTTTAACTTCGTTATGTTAAAGAATGAAAAAAAAATGATTTAATAGGAAAAATACGACACAACCCGAAAACCATACTTATACTATACTCGAAGCTAAAACATGACGCTTTAAGGTCCATCGGTGGTGTATTTAAATGAGCGAATGAATGAGCGAGAGCTCGAGTAAATTTCTTGGAAAATAGCTGCGCCGACTTCTCCGGCAAAAAACATCGCAACTCCGTATCGACCGCATTCCGTGCGCGTAGGGTCAAAGAACCGTGTGGCTGTTTCCTCGCTTAAAGTGGACACCGTGTTACCATGAATGAACGTACAAAGTAAACGCTTTTGTTGTCATACCTTTTTCAGAAATAAAATATTTGTTACGGAGACACGTAGAAATTGAGGGAACAAACGAGCAATTGGAATAAAGCGAAAAAATCATGTAACATTTTAATTTTTATTTCAGATTAAAATGACGTTTCAATCCTTGATGAATTTTGGTTCCTCTGCTAAAACACCGTACACGCCGGTAGATCGTTATCACAGCGGGTGGGGTGGTTCCTATCATCACAGCTCGCACGGGTAATTATCGAGAAAATGTTCAAAGAATCTGTTTACAAAGTTATCGTAATTTTAAGATTAAAGAAGTTCATTGTTCACATTTCAGTGGTTATAAAGGACATAAAGGTGGTGGCAGCGGTGCTGCTTTGAGCGCTTTGACTTTGCTCGCTTTTCTTTTCCTGATAAACGTTATGCAGGTAAATAACCCATAATTAATTTCTATGGATAAAATAAAATCTATCTTCTAATATCGTTCGGGGGATTTAGCAATCTCTTCAAGACAATAATTCCACGACCACGGCTACGACGGCATTGTTTTTACGGGACGAAGATCAATCGGTCATATTGGACGCGAGAGAAGAAAAAGAAGCCAAGAGGAAAGAAGATTCGTACGGACCACCCCCGAAATCGCTCGAGAAAAATTACGTTAAACTGTGATCGAACTCGATGTTATCAGGAGCAAGGTTATTGATTCGAAGCAACAAGACAGATTACAGATAAAATTTTACTGTGCATCGTGTAACAGGAAACGTGCTTAAATATTTTTCTTTCGTTTTTTATGTTTTTCTTTTCTTCGTTACTTGTCTGTAGGTAGTCGTCAATTTTCTTTTACAGTTAGATCACGCAAAACCACGCAGGATATAAGTTTTATCGGTAATAACGGTTGTACGGTCTTAGAAATTATTCTACTCGTACTCGTAGAAAGAGAAAAAGAGAGAGAGGCTTTTGGTGTCAATTACTCTCGATTCAACGTAATCGTCGAAAGTGTAATAGTTAATAGCAGTAGTAGCTGTAGTAATAGTAGTAGTAGTAGTTGAAATGATTTAACCATCCGTCAAAACACATAAACATTTTATTTTTTTCTCGAACATGAGGTCGTCGAACATATTTTGTAATGTAATTAGCGTTTCGAAAATGTACTCCCGCCTTTATGTACATAACATTAGAAACATTGAGATATTCCTTACCTCTCGATAATCTAGTGCCTTAAAAATAAACATGAACGTTCGTGTATTGCTAAAGGATCGTACTGACAGCTCCGAGGAACTATAAATCATCGCCGTATTCACGAGGAGCCGCACTTTTCTTCCTTTCTCTCGAACGCCTTTCAAAATGAGAAAAAGGATGGAAAGAGCTGTTCCTCGAACGCACCCGGACACATCCGCTCGGGTACGCATCACGATCCCGAAAAACCTTTTATTTTATCCCTTTTTTTATTCAACTTTTCTTCGGCAAATAGACTTTATTTTTAGTTTTTCTTTCTTTTTATCGGCTAGGAAAAGATTAGAAAAATTATCATGAGCCTAGAAGGTCTTCTTGAGCCTTTCGAAGTGTGGCGAAGTATCACGCGTCTTTTCTTTTCTTTTATTTGATAATGAATGGTAACGATACAATGACGATAAAAATTAAAGAATGTGACGATATCGTAATATCCGCGCGATGATAAAGTACACGAACATCGATGTAAGAATCACGTGAGAACGTCGAAATCGTATTTTAAATACTTTCAAAATGGCATCATTTTTATGGGACGAATCTTCGAGAGGACGCGTCGATCTTTCCTTCGATGAAGAACGAAAAAAGGAGATCGGCAGGAGGGGGATACAAGGAGGTAGAAGGAGTAAGATTTTGAACACACGCGCGGGTAGACTCGAAGAGCTCAAGCTCACCTCAGCTTTGTTACAAGTTTTTAATATAGATACTCTGAAAATCGTCTTGGTTGTAAAACGAACGTTAGTTAACCAAGAGAAAAATAACTATGTATATGTGTATATATATATATATCTCGTATGATACACTAAATTACTGTCGTAAAGAGTCGATGACGTCGCACTTCGATGATGTCTTCCTTCGATAAACGTCGGGCTACGAACATCATTCTCGATTTTCTTCCATTTTTTGACTTTTTCTTTACTCTTCTTCTTCGTCTTTTTTGTTTTTTCTATTTGTTTGTTCTCTGTTAGTCTTCCTCGCACTGTACAGATTTGAAAGGAGAGAAGAACATTTACACGCTCGCCTAAGTATTTATGTTATGTACGTTCGAAATTGTAATGACTTAATTTTATGAATTGCTTCCCATGGTAACCACGATGATCGTTAGATCCTTGGAAACGGGAAGAGGAAGAAGCGTAAGTAGAAATAACGACTCCGTCTAGAACTCGTTTCAATTCCGGTACGCAGTTACGGCAATTCGAAGAGAAAACCTTCATTTTGCGCACCGAGCGAGTAATTCCGACACTTTTTTTTGCGATTATCAATATCTGTTCGGATGATATTATATTTATCCGAGAAAAATGAGAACATGGAATGTGAAATAATGAAGACTTTGTTATCTGGAAATTTGGAACTGGGTAAGATACTTTTATCTATACGTTATACGTTAAGGCTAATTGTTCAGACCTGAATCTAGCGTCTTACTCAGTTCGATAAAAAGTATAGAAAAGATTTACGTGTTTTAATAAATACAAAAGAAAAGTATAAATCTCATTGAAGTTACGTAGATACAAAAAGAGTATGTAGAAAAATTGTATGTATATTGTCAGTACGTCTATCGATCAATTCTGCGATTGTGCTTTCGTTTTTGTAATATTCTCTTTTTTGTTCAACGATCGCGTTCGACGATTATTCGCTCGGTACATCGCGAAGGAAACAGCATTAAAGACTTTTTTTTATCCATTCTTCTTTCTCGTTTTACGTCATAAAACGCGAGTCAGTATTCCACTTTGAACACAATGATAGTCCCAAGTGACGTGAGACGGACCTTGGAACTTCGAACGACATGTGCAACGTTGGAAACGTAAGATTCTTTACTCTTTGTAAAAATGACGGTGACGATGATCAATGATAATGACGCACTACGTCGTCGCTACACTCGTTAATAACACAAGACTCGCTTCGAATCTTCCTCCATGTATACTTTGCGACATGCAAGAAAATAAGCTCTAATCTCGTCATTCTGGCTCGGCTTCTTTCGATTAAAATCAAATCGATTTGATCGAAGTATAATGTGTGCTTTATCGAAAAAGACATTTTTCAATGAGGTTTTGAACCATTTTTTTACATTTGAAAAAAGCCAAGCAGACGATACGACCGTAAACGTCATTTTTTCACATTTCTCTCGCTAACCCTCTATTAATTAATTTCTTTTCTTTTTCTTCTCGCAGGCAGAACCGGCGGACGTCGAAGTCGAGAATTTCACCGTCCCTTCTTCGATCGCCATTTATACGATACGATTGTTTAGGAGGTAGATAAATACGTAATTCCATTTCCGTGCAACGCGGCTCCGTTTCTTTTTTCCCTTCGTGTTTTATCTATTTCTCATCTAATAACGCAACTCTTCACTTCGCGAAGAGTTAAGTATCGGTACGATACCCGCTATTAAATCTCGGTTCGCAAAGTGGACAGCTGGCTTTTCACGTTGTTTCGTGGAATCAACGACGGGATGACGAAGATGACGATCGCACGCGAATTCGATTATATTTGCAATGCCTAATTTTCCAACGATCGTGACGAAACCTCCCCTCTGCGGTCAGTGTATACAACAGTCGATAAAATAATTTCTTCAAAGAAGGAAGGGTTCGTGACGTCGAGGCTCTTGTATTGCCAGCGTTCGTCTTTCGAAATTTGATAAGAATCTCGATGAGAATTTAGAAATGAGAGAAAGAGAGACGATTTTTTTTCTTTTTGGTCGTCCTAACATGATATCATTGCTCGACGTCTGCATACCGGCGAATCACCACTCGTGAAAGAGAAGTAGATCGAAATCCGAGAGAGAGAGAGAGAGAGAGAAAGAGAAAGAAAGAAAGAAAGAAAAAGAGAGATTCTATTATATTTTCGTCTTTTTAGCTTTTTCGAATTATTCGATTTTTTTTCTTTTTCTTTCCCTTAGACTTTCTTTCAACGCGCGATTCTCGGGCTGCGAACGTTACGAAACGCTATAATCTATGATATACGTCACGAATGGATACGATGATCGATAATCGCAAATAAATCTTGCAACGAGTTGTATCGATGTTTGGAAAAAAAACATGTACGAATATATACGCAAGTTTGATCGCGACAGGCGCAAATCTCCTGAGACGAAAACTTTTAGGTCATAAAGAAGAAAGAGAGTGAGAGAGAGAGAGAGAGAGAGAGAGATAGTGAGAGAGATCGATTGAAAGGTCTTGCGGTGTCCTGTAACCGAGAGCGTTCTGTTCCGTTCGCTCGAGCCCAACTTTTGGTTTATTCTTATCTAGAATACAGATAGAACCTTTCTATATTATTTAGCTGGCAGCGAAGCTTCGCTTACTTTAAATCGCAACGGTTATCTACGTGCGTCATTGTGCTAAACTTTTTTCTTTTTCCTTTTTCTCTTCCTAACGGCAACCCGAAGTTATATAACACCCGAGCGATCGGACGATCGTTTATTGGAAGATAGATCCGATAAATTTCAAGAGCGAATTATTATTAGTGCGTACTCTCGTCAGCCTCTTCCTGAGAAACGATACTCGATCTATTCGACCTGACGTCGAGATCCATACTGAAGGGTTTCGCCGAGCCTAAAAACTGCTGACCCGTGATCTGGTTGTCCTCGATACTCAGGCTACATTCCAACGAGCTGTCACTGAAAATACAGAAACAGACTTCTACTCAAGACTAACGCCTTCCAAGGCGTTCAACGAGGATGTTGTTTATATTCGATCCATGATCGTACCCAGGTGCGTTTACCTGACGATGCTGGCACGATCGACGGAACTCGTGGTCGGCAGGACACAGTTCTCACCGTTGCATGCTCGTTCTCCGTTGCTACTACACGACGAGGTCCTCGTTGCTGTTACTTCTCTGATAGAAGCTCTTCTTGATTCCTCGTGACACTCGCATCTGCACTCTTCAGGTTGAACATAACTATAACTGGTAGTCTTGACCTCGTCTTCGGTACGCGGTATCGTTTGGATTATCTTCGGTGCCTTCCTCTTCTCCGGTATCTCCTCGAAATTTATCCAATTGGTAGGTCTGGTTGGTGCTCTGGGTGGTAAGGGTGGAGGACTAGGTGATTTTCCAGCTCCCCTACTACGACCACCATCCGTCACTTTACCCGCGAACTCGGTGAAGGTATTAGCAGCGTGCCTCTTCGGACTCTTCAGCTTGAAGCTATCCTCGCGAGGTAATGAAATTTTCATTCTTTCAACGCGTCTTTCGTCCAGGGACGTCTGCATCACGAACTCGTCCAAGAGGGTGGGATTGATGGGTGTGGTTGAGCGTGGCCTCTCGATGGGGATGGTTCTGAAATAGACATTGATCGTATATCGAATCTTATATAAAAAGTATTTAACATTATTTTTATCTTGAGTTCGTACCTCACTTCTTGAAGTCGTTGTTTTACAGGCAGGATCGGTACAGCTACGCTCTTCTCCAAAGGCAAGGTAGTCGGAATGTAAGGAAGATCTTCCTCGAAGCTTTCCTCGTTGAACAAACCTTTTCGTTCATCGGGAAGCTCCTCGGTAATTTTCTCAGCCTTATTTCGAATGAACTCGATCTCCGAATCCCTCTCGGACTCTGAACTATTGTGATCGAGATCCGATATTATACTAGACGTCTTAACCAGGTCAACCTCGGCCGTTTTAATCGAACCATCGTCCAAAAAGTCTGACTTCTTGGGTTCGGTGACTTTCTTCGTGCTAGGGACCTCACTTTCCGGTACCTTTTTTTGTTGCGAAGCTACGTCCTCTATCCTCTCTGGTGGTAACATTTGTTGCTCCTCCTTACTTTTCCTCTTGATCTTCGGTGCCTCGGGAGCCTTTTTTGTAATGGAATCTCTGGACGAGCTGTTGGAGATTCGTTGTGACCCGGACGATGGCCTGACTTCGCTCGATGGTGACGACGACGATTTTGTTATGGTACTTTCCACGCTCTTCGCTGCGTGTGCACCTATTTTAGAATCTCTAGAACCGCTTCTCGACATTTGTGAATCCTTCGATGGACTATGCGGCAATTGATCCTCCCAGGACGATCTCTTCGACGGTGTGCTTTCTATCCTTGCTTCGGTTCTCACCTCTGTTCTCACTTCGATTCTCGTTTCGGTAGCGGGAGGTCGATGATACTCTATAGAAACTTCAGTCATCATTATGCCACCTACTGCACGCGGCTCGGACTCGTACTCGTCTAGCAATTTCGTTGGCGTTTCCAACGGAATCGAGACGCTTTCCGATGGTAAGGCTTCCTCGTAGTTTCTATCATCCGCGTGAAGACTGATAAAGATCGAGTCATCCTTTCGTCTGTCCTTGTCCGTGTTGAACGTGAACTCGACCTGACCGATACTCTCCAACGATGGTTGGTCGACGTTACTAACATCACACTCGATTCCACAGGATGCCGCGATCGCTTCATCGTAGCTCTTCTTTCGTTCGCGTTTCTTGAACAGACTCAGTGTCGACGAGAAGACACCCTTGTTCTTGGAGTCCTTCTTCAACGTTGAACCCTTATCGACGGAGACTCTCTCGCGCGATTTCGATCTGCTTCTCAGGCTCTCCGTGGTGTCCTTAATCTTCGACGTCAAACTCCGCCGAGGCTTCGTACTGGGCGATGGTGATTCTGGACTCAATACGCTGCCATCAGTTCTGGTCTTGAGGAACAGAGCATACTTTCCTTTAAGATCACTCCTCGACTAGAACGCGATTCGCTTACCGAGGCATAGGTAGAACTACAATAGCTCGATTGTATGACACAAAGCGACAAGTACTAAAAGCGTTAAAATTGTTTCTCTCTCGCTCTCTCCCTCCCTCTATCCGTGCGTGTAATTGCGTGTATGTGTATATGTGTACGTGTTTGAAAGCTCTTTTTTATTTGTTTGAAAGCTTTTGAAACATATCACTTTACCTTGAATAAAGAGGCAAAACTGCTCTTTCTTGATACGGAGGATGGACTAGGTGTCCGCGATCCCTCGAGATCTCGAACCTTTTGGTGCCTCGGTAATTTAGGACTACCGGTTAAACTACTCGCCGTTGGTGTCGTTTGGACGATCTCTTTGAAATTCTGTGCTTTTTTTCGTTTGTCGTTAAAGTCGAGGGTCGCAGGCTTTTGAACTTCTTGCGGTGGAATCTTCGCTAGTTGCTCTTGCGATGGTTCTGATGGCTTACGAATGATTGGTACCTAAACGAATCACAGCACGTGTTTGCCAAGTTAATTAACGAATAGTAGAAGATATCGAGAAGCTGGGAACTTTATAACGCAAGCATACCTCTATGTTGACTTTCTCCAAGAACTTCTTTGTAATTTCCACCTCTCTCTTAAAGATCTCCTTCCTTTCCTCGCGTCCACGTCTTCTTGGCTTATCCAAAGGATCAGGCTTTAGATTACCCCCGACCATAGAAACTTTAATACTTTCCGGGATCAATGCCTTCGTGGTATCAGCTTCGCGCTTCAACAGGATCTTCTCCAGGTCTTCGGTTTCCGGCTTCGAGGGTTCGATCAGGTTGTCGGCCAACGTCGGCTTGCTGCCGCAGAAGGATGTCTCCAACAGGCATTTGTGCGGACTCGGCGACCTTGAGTAGCGATGGGGAAGAAGGAAAATCTTCGTGTCTCATCATTGACCATTAAAGAATAAATGAATCCTCGGGAACGGCATATAAAACGATCAGAAAAAATAATTTAATCCGTTCGTTGGTTTCTACTTTCTACTATTGGATCGAGATAAAACGAGCTGAGAAAGATAATGAATTAAAGAGGAAGGAATACCTCGAGGAAGTACCCGATACCACTGACAGCTTTCCGGAAACGCCAGAACCCTGACTTCCCACGGATGATAACCTCGAGGTTCTACCACTGATGTTGAGAAGTATGATTTCAGAGCAATTACTGTCCTTCCTTTCCCTATCCTGCATCTGCCTCGTCCCACCACCGTAATCCGATTGCGATCCATCTTCTCTTCGTTTCCGCGCCTTCTTCGATTCCCTCCTGAGATCTTGCTCGTGTATGGGATCCTGCAGGTCCAGTTCCTCTGTCGATGATCTTAAATCCTGGGCGTCTTCCTTGTAACCCAAGGTCAGCTTACTCCCTGGAGGAGGATCTCCACCTGTAGGGTCAAGCGAGTATATAGTCCGTGTGAATTTATCTCAAATTACTTGTCACGTGAACATCTCGAGAGAAGATGTACTTCATTTTCCATGATAGCACGAGAGAAACGGCAGGAAGTAGTCTCGCGTTACTCGACTTGCGATTACGGTTCATTAATCAATGACACGAAACGGTATCAGTGGAGTAGGAAATTCGAGACGGCGCTTTAGGAAAGTGATAATAGTAGTAGTAGTTAGTAGTAGTCGTGGTATTATTACGTAAAATAAAAGTCTCTCCCCAAAGAGAGGAGTGAGAGAGAGAGAGGGGGGAAATTTATCTTTGATGAGAGAACGAAAGAGAAGAGATATACCTGCGAGAAGTTCTCTCTCGGGTGACGACTCCCTCGAGTTGCTATCCTCATGGTGAGAGGAACTGCTCGCCCGGCTGATATCAATTCTTGGCGTGCTGGGTGTCTTTAGCGAACTACCAGGCGTTGCCGGGGTAGCGACCTCGATGATGCCTGGCATTCGCGCCGTCGGTTCCCCCTGCATTCAAATTCGTAGACTGGTTTGTCGTTGGATCACAGTCTCGGTATTGAAGGTGTGTAGTAGTACTTCGGGGTTCAGGCGCCCTCCAAAGTTTAAGGAAGACGTGCGACACTCGGAGAGGGAACACACGCGCTCGATTCTCGTGAGCCGAGCTCGCTTGGAGAGTCGATAAGAAGTAGTAGGACTCAGGGAGGACTCATGGGGGACTCACGTTTTCCACCTCGTCTGACAGGTCTTCGAAGGATGCTATTGGTGCTGGTCCAAGCTTCCTCTGACGAGCGCTCGGCAATCCTGATGCCATATTCGATAGCTCGGACCTCGGAGATACTGAAAAATCAATGATAAACGGTACACGATTAACGCTCTCGTTATTTTCTACTTCTACTTTTAACAATAGCTAGTGGGATATCTATCAAAGGGGACTCTATCGTCTTAACTTTTCGAACGCATCATTTTTCTAACATTACTTGCTCTCTTTTAATCAAGTGTCAACGATCCAAGTGGACTACATTGGGTGTAAGTACGTGTGAGGGTCTACAATCGATAGGGATACGAGTTTTAAGGTGCAAGCAAACATTCAAGAAAACAATCATACATATATCGTGTTCTAGCGATCTTCCACGATGGAAAATCGATGAATGTACCTATGGTACAATGGTGAAAACATAACTGGTGTAATTACGAATAATTATCGTACCACTACTTCGTGCTCTAGGTTAACAACGAGGAGGGTGGACAAAAACGAATTACGAAACGTTGTCATAACTTCCCTAGGAACGACGCGAGGAATTTTCGTTGTGGTTTCAAATCTAAAGCTCATTATAACTTTGTAATCTAATTTTTCTCTTTTGTGGGTAGGGGAGATCTACGCTGGATAAAATCCCTCTCCTAGAAAATCCTGAGCGCTAGTTAAAATCTAAAGCTCGTCGTCCCATCGTGTAATCCAACTTCGTCGTCGATGGCTCTCGAATGGACAACGAAGCTCAGCTTTTTAAAGCGCGTTTGCTAATTGATTCTCAGAAAATCCATTTACCGATCCTAGACATGAAGAGGATTTAAAGAACGATCAGTGGATGCGAGTGTAGCTGTAGATCGATCGAGATTGTGGTACAAAATTTCGAGCGTAATTCCAAATAAAGAATTCTTTTTTTTTGTCGTTATCACACAGTAGATCGAGGAAACGGTGAGACGGTCTTTCCGAGTACCCATTAGCGAAATATAATGAGTGCAAGTGTAGGGTTAAAAGAGCACGTAAATGCATTGAATGAGAAGCGAATAAAATGGCGGACAAAAGCCGCCGGGAGACGCCGGCGTAAGATTGTCCGAGAGAAATTATTCTTCTCGTATCTCACATTACTTTCCGAGACGATAAAAGGATCGCTGCTTTTTGTCCTTTGGCTTTTTTCAACATTTTTTTCTTCAGAGAAAGAGACTCGAGTCTCTTTAAGTCCTCGTGAGTCGCGAAGAGAATGCGAAGGTATTTCAAATGAAACCCAAGAATCGAGAAAAAAAAGTGCAATCGTGAAAATGTCATTGAAGTTAACGCACGATTATTGCAATTGCCAAATCACCGTGAAATTAGATGGTTCCTGTATTCAAAACTTTAGATATTCGGTTCGCTGGATATTAATCGCATTAGTTCATCGATAGGACGTAATTTGAGAGATCGAAGGATCGCACTTACACTCGCACCTTTTATAATTGTTAATGTTATCACGTGCTACATGCATGGTACGTGAAGAGACTGAGTAATATACTCGATAGATCTACGCTAGCATTGCATTTGACATAGGTAGACGTTGAGAGATTCGGTAACCTGGATTACGCGTTTCGAATCAGAGCGAATCTACGTGTGAACATTCAATGCTTCTTGTCAAGCTGGTCCTTTCACGAATCTCGTCGAAGATTCGATTAGCGTAGAACTTGTTTTAGAGATTTTTATCTCGATTAACGTCGCGCCGATATTCAAATGAAATTATAGGAAACGGACGCGCGAATATCTGTCATTTCGCTCGATTATCAACATAGGTACCTATACCGAAGCCCGTTAATTAGTCGGGAAATTAAAATTCATCGAATATTAACTCGTTTATCGCGTTTTCGAGTGGCACGCTCGTCGAATCCACCCCACAGAAAAAAACGGAATTAATCAGCCGACACTTTCCAAGATACTCCCTTTAAGAATACTTTTACCGATAAATTCCATTTATTCGTAAAACGATATATAATTATCCCATCACCCATCGTATCTTGCTTCAACTCGAAGCACTGGTATAAGATCCTAGTCACGAAACCGCGACTCGATCTTTCCCCTATTTCTGCCTTTAATATAATCAACGATCGGACGAACTATTTCCTGAAAGGTCGACCCACGAAGAACAATATTCTCGTTCATTCTCATTACATCGATACCGACTCCAATGAGAGACCCGCAGAAGGAATACAAAATTTATCATTCATGACCGATTCTCTGGCTAATAAAAATATTTTAAATAAAAAAGAAAATACTTGCGCGTCATGTGACAGAGGACTATTTTGAAGTAAGACTCTTTTCTTCTGCAAAAGAATACGCTCATTTTTCTATTCTCCCTCTCTCTCTTCTTTTTTTTTTAATACAGCATTGTTCCCGACACCGGGAAGAACGCACGTTCGTGCCAAAGACAGTGGTGGTCCTTTATTTCTTACTTTTTAATTTTACTAACCGGAGTAGAATGTATAGCACGCATACATATAGTATACATAGGTGCACATAACACGTATACATATTATACATACTTGCTCACGCACACATACAGCACGCAAGAGAGAAGCAGAAGGTCGTACCGACTACAAAAGCTCTCTTGTTGCGCTACTCGATGGTTAGTCCCATGAACAAGGCAGGCAAACCGTGTCTGTCAGATAAATAGGTCGTCGAGCACGAATGCACGCTGGGAAAACGTTCCATCGCGAGAACACGCTCCTTCTTCTCCTTGAAACGATCTATCGCGAAAAAGGATCTATTACGCTAACAAACCGAATCTTTTCCTTCACCTGGCAATCTTAATCCCTCATGATCAACTCCCTCTTATTGTTAGGCGAACACACTGGTCAATATTCCGATCGATTGATACTACACACCATTCTTTTTACTGGACAAAGTTTTTTTCTGTTTTATTAAAAATACTATCGTTTTTATTCTATTCGTTGGGCAGATTTTTACGATAAACGAATGAGGTCTGTAAATCAGTGTCACGAAGAGTATATATGTACATACATACCTAAGTGCAACACATTATTTACGACACCTGGTTTAAAAATATATACGATATCGAGTAAAATGTGGCTGTATCGTGTTTTACGAAGGGCAACTTTCGAAAGCTGTAAAAAGAATGAACGTGTTAATTTTTTATTATATTAAGTGATTTTATTCTTAAAGAGATTCTTCCACGTTATTTCAGTGGATAGATCCTTATGAGATCCTTCGATAACTAATAGTCCCGAAGGATCTTACATTAGCGTACGACTGAACGATTGCGACAAGTGAATCGTCCCCTTTAAATTATTCCAATCCCGATAAGTTCCCGTTCGCGATCGGTGAATAACTAAAACGGCGTGCCACGAAATAGCACTTCTTCCATGGATATCCAGCCGGGAATTTCCTGTAGCGACCGACCGATTGACTCTCGATCTTATTTCCCGGACACGAAACGAATTATTCTCTTCTAAGAGGGACAGCTCTAAAGCGATCGTTCTACTGAAAGATATTTCAACCAGAAGTAAAAAAAAAAAGAAATAATATAAATAGACTTACGAGTTCGTTCCGAAGTTAACTTAAGACGAATGTGAGTCTCGCGAGTGAGACGACCAAGGTACAAAGAAACGAGAAGAAGCAGAAGAAGGAGAAGAAGAAGAAAAAGATATTAGAGCACGATTAGATCGTCCATTAAAATTTGATTAACAGACATTTAGCTACGGAGAAGCAGCGCGATTACATCAGCAACGAGTTCACGAGCTTACGATGCCTCCCGTTTATTTTATCGTCTCCTTCTCATATTTCTCTTCCCCCTACGCGTCGTGTGAATTAACGCGACGCAGAAATATCTCACGCGCGCGTATAAATCGATATTTGCGTTCTTTCGAGCTAATCATACTCGATAACGAATATAACAATTCGTGGAACGCTTCGATACTCGTGACAATTAATGTGCTCCACGGTAGCTCGCGTTTTGATTCGTTTATTAGCACTTTGACCGCCGAACATATTTTTATAATTGACAGTAATTCTATAGTCCAGAAATTAACAGATTTTTTAAATTCTAGTGTCATCTCTTCCTCTTTCACACACACACACACACACACACACACACACACACTGCTCTAATTTACTTTATTTTTTACAAAAAAACGAACACTCGACTAAATCGATATCGATAAAAGCTCGATCACTCTCGAACGCGAACTCTGAAGCACTACATTGCACCAAGAACGCAATCGTGAATCGACCTTTAAAAATGTGTAGATCAGCGAAAAGCAAAAGAAGAAAATGGGAGATCTAAAGCAAGAATAAAGAGCGATTTAATAAATTCCTGCCAGAAATTACATTTACATTTCCCATTCGATATGAAAAACCGTCCTGCATCTCCTACATTCTAACAAGTTGACCTACTTTTTGCAACAACTACGACGACGACGGGTTGAAGACGCGTGACGTTGTTTGACGCGATTTAAGGGAAACTACTCTTCCTTTTGGATGGCAGGTGTATGCAGGCTCGTCGTTGTTGACGTTGAAGCTAAACTACAAGATAGTACAGATGGTGAAAAGGGAAGAAAAGGGGAAAAAAGAAAAACAAAAAAGGGAAGAAAAAAGAAAGAAAAACGGAATGGAGGAAAAGTTAATTGTCGAGGTCGACAGCATCGTCCTCGAAGCTGTTGAAAGAGGTCATAGGTGAACGAGGTTAAAAGGGGGTTAGGGGTGGTGAGTTTTAGTGGACGGACGGCGGGAACGTTCGACATTAAAATTGGCTTCCTCTCGTGCTCTCGACCGCGCTACGATAGAACGTCAAACATTTAGGCGGCAAGGACAACGTGCTGATTTACGTACATACACGATAGAAACGTAGACGAAGCTTTCCCTGCAAAATAGCTCCTATTAAATACGAGAAGAAGAGCAGAAGAGACAGAAAAGAGAGACAGGGAAGAGATGAGAAGTTAAAGGGATGGCACGAACGCTAGCTGGTCCGACTGCACCGAAAAGTGGGATCCTGTCTTTTACATCGTTGACATCTGGAAAACAAACGTCAAGTGCAAAATTGAATGTCAGAGTTCGCGTTATATACCAGACGAAGCAAATTAAATCATCTACTTGAGAGAAAGAGAGAGATTACTTGACGGGTAGTCCATAAAACGTGGGAATGTTCGTTTTATTAAAATCAAGGTAAAATCGAACGCCGGCTTTGCGTTTTATCGCGCTAGACTGCGGTGGCTTGTACCTTGAACTTACCACGCAAATCCTCGCAAGAGAGAGAGAAAGAGAAGGAGTGTGAGTGAGTGAGAAGCAATTCGAATAAAAAGCTCGACGATCTAAAAATAATCGAACGCAGTAGTATCGACGATGACGAGGACGATGACGATGACGACAACAACGAGAGATCGTTATTAAGAGATTAATAATCAGCTCTTCTCGACGCCATCTCCGGCGTTAAATGAGGTATAAGATCGGAGCCGCGTTAAATGCTCCAGCGGACAACAGGAGAATGCAACTTAGAGTCTCCGTCGAGTGTAACGTAATCTCTTTGAACTTAGAAACAGCTCATGACGCGAAAAGGCCCGTCGATAAACGTGCGTCTACCTTTTCAACCAGTGGAAACTATGTACATAGCTACATATAGTGTATACACATACGTTTGTGCATCTGTGGGTACGTATGTGTATATGTGTAGTCTGTACGTGGCGGTACTTATCCGATTATCGATGTGAGTTCGTCTCCGTTTCATCTCTCCTCTCTCTTCCGGCCGTTTTGTCCCCGTCAAGCACGAAAACTATATCCCGAGTAGTGACTCCGATCGTTCAAACGATATCCACATCGCTCACGTTAACGTCGACATAGCAGAGATTCTCAGAAATGATTAGAACGCGAAACTTACATGTCTCGTAATTATCAGATTGCTCAGATAATTCTAGTATTACGTCCAGAGATGATACGTCTTTATGCTCGTAGTAACGACTTAATTCAAGAGGATGAGTTCACGGTGAAATGAAAATTAATCGGAAAAATCTGTCTGCGTATATATACCTATGCGTACGAGTTATGAAACGAAGAAGAGTTTTCGAGATTCAACAAGTCGCACGACGTGATATATTACGGCAGGCCACGTCGGATTCTTTCAACGTCCGAACAGGAAATCCTACTTCCGCGAGCAACGTCTTCTCTCAAAGAGGATCAAAAATATAAGCGAGAACGTTGAGCGAGGGAGCGAGGATCGATATCGCAAAGTAAATTTTCCCTCGAATTAAGTAGGCTAAACTTCGTAAGCTGTAGAGACGGGCGCAGACGTCAACCAATGGCTCGTAGTACCAGTAGTAGAGTTTATGGAATGATGCCAATATTCGAAAAGTTTTGCGAAAACCGGGCCAACTCTCGGCCAAATTCGCGAAAGAAAAAGCCCAAAGAGCCGTCGTCTGTCAAGACGAAGTACTCGCAATCGCATTCCTGAGCAAAAAATGTGAGAAATTGATATCGCACGTGTACACTTATACGTACAAGCGTTCGAAGATCCATAAAATGAAATTATTCTTTAAAACGACGATAAGAAACTGTTTTGATAGTCATGCCGAAGTAAAATACGTGCCGATGCATCACGGAATGCACCAGGGAATCCATGCGGCCCGATAGGACCATTAACAAACATCTTTTAATCTCTTTTTCTATCCCTCCCTCCTCTCTTCTTCCTTCTCTCCCCCTATCCTCTCTTTATAAATCATTTCATATCCAATCTTTACGTAAAATTGGTTTTCGAGTTAGCGTGAAAACACGTACATACGTCAAGTCGAAACTTTTCACTCTATTTCCTGAAAAAGAAGGAAGACAACTTTTTTCTTGAGGACGGCGACACGAATACAGTCCGATTACGTAAATCCTTTGATCCTTCGACGACTAAGAGCACTCTTTTCTATTAAAATTAAAAAGGAAGCAAGAAGAAGTGAAAGAAGAAGAGTCGTTTTCGTCGCATCTCACCCGGCAAGAAGAAAAATAAAGATCGAGATTTCTTCTTCGGTTATTAATAAACGCGACTCTCGTGCTGGAAATTCGGTGCGCTGGTTTATTTCTTCTCTATGACGATCGACTTACGCGATGCAGGAAGGATCACTCCCAGACGCACTCCCGACGTTTTCCAAAGGCCAATGCGTTGTTGTTAACCGTTACTAAAATAGAAATTGATTTTGCGCGTGCGAGTTTGCGAAAGTTTGCACGACGCTCGCCCCTTTCTTTCCTTCTTTCTTTTGTTCTCGATTGATTTTTCTCTCTTCTTGTTCTCTTAAAATTTATAATTTATTTCTTTGGTATATAAACTGTACCAAGATGAGTTCTTACCACGCGAAGCTGATCGCTGATAAGTTTCTTTTTTTTAATCGATGATCTTTCCTATGAGTTAAGAATATCACGAAAGATCTCGCTCTTTAAATCAAGGTTTAAAAGAATTCGTCGTATTCACGTTCCGTGTCAATTATTTTCGTCGGGACCGTGTGAAAAATTAATCGAAACGAGTCGAAGGCAAGGGCGAGCGTTAAAACGGTCGAATCAGTTTGAAAGCCGAGTTCGTAATATTTTGCGGAAGTACGGGGAAGCACGATGACGAGGCTCGTTCGCGCGAATAGGATGCACTGAGAGACAGATAGATGCCACACGATGACGTTCTGCACGATCGAACGTGGTGGTGTCACGAGAAAGAGAAAGAGCAAAAGAGAGAGAGAGAGAGAGAGAGAGAGAGACCGATGACATAACGCATCCATGCTCGCTAAACGGAGAGCCAAATTACGAGAGAGGAGCAACAGCACGCGCGAGCAGTTTTTATCGTCGCGTTTAGACGCTACCCGTGAGACACAACGTCATGCTTCGACCGGCACGTTGCTATCGTTTCGAAGCACGTCAAACGAAACTCGCGCTTTCAACGATATCTTGAAAATTACATTTTGTTTTTTTTTTTTTTTAAACGACACGATTTTTAACGATACCTTTAGATGCTCCATCAATTCGATCGACCGATCGATCAAAACTGGATCAATAAATGAACTAGCACTTTACAAAAGAAAAAAAGAAAAAAAAAGAAGAGAATATCGGATCACACCGGGGAAATATTCTCGTTGCGAGTTTTTACAAGGGCCGGTTCGTAACGGCGCTTAGAAGCACTACCCCGAGACTGTTTCACGCGGGGAACAGCGTTCTACCGGGCAGTCAGTCGATGGTACGCCTCACCCTATGCAAAGAGCTCTCTTATCGCCCGATCTCCTAGTATCCCCTCTCGTAAACGCGAGACTTGCTCGAATTTCCAGCGCGTTTTACGAGAAACCGTATCCTGAAACTGTAGCATTAAGCGATGGCTGCTCAGTGAAGTTTACAATTGATAAAAATTCTCCACGAAGAAGAACAATTATCCTAGAATATCACAATATCTTTTTTGCCCTCTGAAGTTTCTCTTACCAAAAACTATCCCAGAAGCAAGCCCTACTTCATCACCCTTTTACCAGCCCTCGCACTCGCGTAATGGACGCAACGTCGAGAGGAAGGTATCGTCGAGCTTGGCTACACTCACCCTGATCATCCCTGTCCTTTATACCAAACCCTTTCCCTTCACGGAGAAAGCGCACAAAGCTCGATAAAGCTCGAGCATCTTTGCGAAATGCATTCCATGGACGAAGACCAAGGGATGTTTTTAAAGGGGACGTTCGCGGACGGGTACAGAAGGGGAGGAACGTGGCCGATGATAGAAAATACGGATACTGTGTGGCCGAGTTCGGATCCTGGATAGATCGGTTGACTTACCCTAGTGCCGTGTCCTCCATGCCAGCTATCGGGAAGCGATCGATCCCTTTCTCGGTACCTCCATTCTCGCGTCCTCCTTTCTTTCTCCCCTAGTAGTCCAACGCCTTTCCTCTCCCCTTTCACCCTCTCTCTTTCTCTCTCTCTCTCTCTCTCTCTC
>JAIFRP010000282.1:3251-16941 GCA_032403825.1 Odynerus spinipes
ACGAGAGAGAGAGAAGAGTGACTTTTTGTGACGTGTTCGCAAAATCTCACGTCACAATATATACAAACCAATGATTAGAAATTTAGACTAGTTTACCTGCGCGGCACCGTGCCCGGGTTGCGCCTTCTCACCCCAAGGAGGTAGAGAAATGGTTGTTTTTCCTTTTTTCCCTTCCCCTCATAGTTGTTGTCCCTCTTGGGGTATATCTATTAGCGTATCCCACAGTCCGTGTGTTACGCTCCGTCCGCTTATACACGTATACATGTACAGATTCCCACACATACCTGCATACCACTGCGCACACTCACATATCTTTATATACTATGCCCAGACCAGGGTTCCTGGGTATCGTAACAGATAATATACATAAATAAATAGTAAATAAATAAAATAAATATATTAAATAAATTAAGTATTAAAAAGCCTGTAAAAGGGGCTGAATAAATAAATAAATAAAAGTAGATAAATAGGTAAGTAAAATGGAATAAATAAGTTAAACACCCGCGAAAAACCTGTTCCGAGATCCGGGGCCAGCCCTCCTATGGGGGACGGTCACCCTCACCCCTAGAGTCCCTCTCCTTCTCTCTCTGTCTTTATTTTCCCTTCTTAAGAGAACCGCCCTTACAAACGCCGCTATGCTTTTCCATTTATCCTGTCCCTTCAGCATTTCTTGTGCCAAGTTATCTGGTGTCAGTACCACCCCGATCTCTACTTCTGCTTCCCTTTTTCTTCCCACTGCTTCTACGTACGCGAATAATGCGTGCTTGACGTCATCCTCTGACGCGCTGCACATCAGGCAGGCAGCCGTCTCTCTCCTCTTGTACTTCCACAAGTAGCTGCCAAAGGCACCGTGTCCGCTGAGGGCCTGGGTGAGGTGATAATCAGTGTGTTCGAACTTTCTACCCACCCAGACCCTGATGTCCGGCATTAGCCTACGCCTCCAGGCCCCCTTCGACCCGGCAGCTCACCTCCGCTACCACTCCTCTACAGTGGCCTCCTTTTCTCCTTTCTTTATTGCTCTCACGGCCCGTATCCTCTCAGCCCCTTGTGAGGCCCTTGAGAGGGCACTCCCCTTACCCACACTCTCTGCCTCTCTTCAACGAGCAGTTCTAGGGGTGGTACCGCTGCCAGTACTAGCACCGCTTCCGTCGACACCGTTCTATAGGCGCTGGTGATGCGTACAGCGCCTCTCCTGTGCACCGGCCCCATAACTATTTCTACCGTGCTTTTTGCCAATCTTCCCGCCCAGATCGGTGTTGTGTACAGCAGAGTTGCACGCGATACTGATGCCAGTAATTGCCTTCTGGGCGGCTTCGGATCCCCCACATTTGGCATCAGGCGGGCTATCGCCGCCTCTGCCGCCGACGCCCTCGCCGCCGACGCCCTCGCCGTCATTGCCATCGCATGTTGGCGGAAAGACCATTTATTATCTATCTTAACGTCTAGGTAGTTTAGGGCTGGCCCCGGTCTTATTTCCATGCCCGCCACCCTAAAGACCGGAGGACGGCTCCTCGCCCCTCTTTTGCGTTTAAACACGCCTTTAACGCCTTTGTGTTTTTCCCCGCAAGTTTAAGCCCTTTCTCCGCAATCCATTTTTCCATCTCCCATAGAGCCCCGTTGGCCGCCACCTCTAGCCGGCGGGCCATGGAGGCCTCCACGAAGACGGCAATATCGTCGGCGTACGCCAGTAGCGTCGCCCCCTCCGGTAGCGAAATCCTCAGAATTCCGTCAAACATTGCATTCCACAGGATCGGGCCAAGCATCGAGCCCTGTGGAACCCCAGCCGACACTTCTCTAACACAGGTGCCGTCCTCGCCCTCCAAGTTGAGCGTCCTTGCGCGGAGGTAGCTATCCATTATCCTTAACAAATAGGTTGGGATGCATCACCTCCCCTTCAGGGCCTCCATTATCTCCCTCCAGCTCGCCGAGTTGAAGGCGTTTTTCACATCCAATGTGATCATCGCCAACAACCCAGACGAGCTGGCCCTTCCCTGGTATAACCGGGAGACCGCCTCGGACAGGACCCCTAAGGCGTCCAGGACCAAGTTACCGGTCCTGAAGCCGTACTGATTCGCGGACAAACCGCCGGCCGCCTCGATCGTCTCCTCAAGCCGAAGCAGGAGTAGGTGCTCGAGGAGCTTGCCGGCGGCGTCCAGCAAACATAGGGGCCTGTACCAGGAGGCCCCCTCCCTACCTTTATCCTTCGGGATTAAAACAAGCCTTTGCGTCTCCTACCGTGGGGGGATCGCCCCCTTCACCAGGCATCCGTTGTACATTTCCAATATTCACTCAGGTTGTGCCTCTACTACCAACCTAATAACTTCATTCTGCACCCCGTCCGGCCCCGGGGCCTTTCCTAGTGTGAGTTTCTGTGCCGCTTTTTGTAGTTACCCCCTGAAGAAGAGGGGTATATCCCCCACGTCTTCCCTGTCCCTGGAAGGATGCTCAACTTCTTGCTGGAACAGTTCCTCGGCCATCGCCATCACCTCGGCAATAGTACCGAAAGCTGTAGCCGCGACACGACCCCTCAGCTTCCCCATGACCGTCTGGTAGGGTAATCCCCAGGGGTCACCGTCCACCTGGTCCACCAGACGGTCCCAGGCCTTGTCCTTGGCTTTCTTAATCTCACGTTTAAGTTCGTTCCTCGCTCTTTTATGGCCCCGGCAAGGGACTGTACTGGCGTTCCCTTTTCCTCGCTCTTGTAACGATCCTACGAACTCTCACACAGCTGCAACAACGCTCCGCAATCTCGGGGGTCCACCAGTATACTGGTCGCCCTCTTCCCCTCCACGGTTTACGCCTTGGCATGTCATCGTCCGAGGCCCCAATTATGATCTCCATCGCCCTATCGGCGCTTCCCCCTGCTTTGGCGCCTTTCACTCTCCTCCTCAACGACTTCTTAAATTTTTCTCGGTCTAACTTTTTAAATGCCCAAACCCTGGTGGCCGGCTCGTATCTTCTGTCCTCTGCTCTCTTGACTTTAATCAATATACATTGATGGTCACTCAGGGAGATATCCTCCAGGACTCTCCATTCCCCCAGCCTGTTCGCCAGGTTCTCCGTTACGAAGGTTACGTCGATGACGGAGCCCGACGCACCCCTCCGGAAGGTGAAGGCGGACCGTCGATTCGCCACCACCAACCGGAGGTCCGCCATGGTCTTAGCCAACGATGCACCCCACCTATCCTCTCTGCCACTCCCCCACAATAAGGGCTTCGTGTTTAAATCACCGCCCACCAGGGTCGGCCCTCTAGTAACCCTCAAAGCTTCAACCAGCTCTCTCAAATGTTCTAAATATTCGTTATATCCGATATTGGGGGAGAAGTAGCACGACGCCACGTTAATCCCCCCCACTCTCGCGATAACAAAACCCCACCCCCTCGCCAGTACCCTTGTACCCCCGAGAGAGCATTCCAGGACCCAGATCGCCGCAAGGCCACACCGGTCTTCGCACCACATCGTACCCCCCACCGCTCTTGCTGGTTCGCTCGCTATTACAACTCCCGCCTTCTTCTCCGCCGCGGTCTGGCACACTAGGTTCTGGGTCGCGCCGCACCTGTTCAGATTAATTTGTATAAAATTAACCATTTTGTACCGGTATGCATGCCGCCCCTTCTCTTCCTTGCAGTCTATTCGCTCCTGCGTCGCAGCCCCTTATTTGATGCTCCTCCTTTCCGCATCTAAAGCACTGGCCCCTCTTATCCTCTTGCGCCCGGCGTTGAGCTGCCCAGTGTTCCATCTCGCGGCCGTCTCAAGGATGAGACCGCCGGTGACGGCTCGTCGGTACCTCACCTCGGCGATGCCCAGGTCGGCCAACTTGATGTTCCAAGCTGTCCAAGCAAAGTCCCCAGGAACGGAAACGGTGATCGCCGCCGTCCTGGGGGCCGGATGTTTTTGGCCTTCTGTTGTGTTGGGACATTCTTGGCAGGGGTCTGGGTCTGCGGACCCGGCTTGTCTCCCTGCTTTTTAGTCTTCTTGCCCTTTCCCGACGAGACGGGCTGGGCCGCCGGAGGAGGAGGCTGCGGTGCCTTCTTGGCAGCCCTTTTCTTCCTGCGGCCCACCACCGTTGCCTAGGTCTCGACGGACGGGGGTGGCGGAGGCACCATCGCGGCTTTCGGAGGGGTCTCCGACACCCCCTTCTTTGCCGCTGCGGGGGCCGGCGCTCTCGCGGCGCCGGACTTACCCGCTGTTAGGTTCCTTGGTGGGTGGGCCGTGCGACCTCCCTGGAAGAATTCCTTCCGGAGGTCGGACAGCCTGGAGTCCACAAGGTCCCCGATCCTCTTCAGCAAGAGGTCGTCAGGGGACACTTGTGGCGCCGCCCCCACCTTCGCGCGCGTTGCACGCGTGACCGCCGCGGGCGTAGGGCTCTCTCTGAACCTCCTGAGGGCCTCCACCTCAGATCTCATGGCAGAGATCTCGCCTCTCATGGCGAGCAACCTGGCATTGGCAGCGGCCAAGCCGGTATACTCGCCAGTGGTTGGCGGTCGATCCCTCTTCTTGCGCGTCCTCCCCTCCGAGACGAGCGAGACAGACGTTGCATCGCTCGCGTCACTCTCCCGGAGGGAGGCATCCGCCGAAGCGAGAGAAGGCGTCGGCGAAGATCGCCTCTCCCGCTTCTCCCCCTTCTCCTCTTCACTGGTCGTAGGTCGACCGCCAACCTCTCCACCGCTACTATCAGGCTCGGCTACATCACCGACTGTGCAGCCGACCTTTCCTTCGTCTTCGCAATCGCATTTTCACTGGCTGCGCTTGCGGGGCACGCGACCAGAGGCCCTTCGCTCGATGACGACAGGAGGGTGGCAGGTAAAGTACCCTCCTCTCGCCGGTCCCTGGTGGTCCGATCCTCCTGAGACTGTAAGTTGTTTTCGTTAAAGCCATCCATTGTCATAATTTCAATCCAATGGTTTGATTTCGGTGTTTTCCTTCACCTAGGATGACAGCCTGCCACGGCTGACGAGCCCGTCTTACCCGGGTTTTTTATCGAGGTTTTCCTTCCTCTAGGATGGTGCCGGAGCTGACGAGCCCAAACGCCCGGGGATTGGGGAGCTTTTTTAGAGGCGGCTCCCACTCGCCTCGTCGTGGCACACTTCGCAGAGCATAGGGCATTTTATAGGTCTGCTCCTTCCCAAGGAACAGCCCACCCCGCTCTCCATGTCCCACCGCTGTTTGTCCGCGGCTGCTTATTCCCTCCGAAGGGGTTATTCGCAGCTAACCTCCACTGGAGGCCGTTCCTCTATCCGCAACCCGGGGACGCGCTCGGTAGCACGCAGCTGTTCACGCGGACGGTAGAAAATTCCACCACTGCGCTGAGAGGAGCAACTTTTTTTTTATACGTGGGGGAAACCTTCAAAAGGCCCCCTGGGCTTACCTATTTAATGGCAGAAACCAGGGGAGGGGGGAGCATTGAGGAGGGCTCCGGGAACCTCAGAGAGACACTTCCGGTGCCCTCCTCGCGCACGTCTGGTGGGAATCGAACCCCCCACGCCTCGGGGGGAGACAATCTCCCACGGCAATATCTAATAAAGGCGGGCAGTCTGACCAAAGAACTTCCCGCGTACGACCCGTGGACCTGCCGGTCCAAGACGGAGGGAAGGGGGACGGCGGCGCAGTATGACTTACGCTGGCCGCCCCCCACCCCGTTATCTTCCTACGGGCAGAGGGTCGATCTGTCGGCCGGCCCTCTCCCGATTTCTTTCGTGGGCCTCCTTCTGCAGCATAACTCGCTCGCAGAAGGAGGCCACGGCATTCCAGTTTTTCTCGCTGTCGACCATTGCCTGAATCACGGCCGGCAGCGAGAGGTCATACCCGATGGTGCCGCGGAGAACACGGCGCTCCTCCTCAAACGCAGCGCACTCCTCGAGAGTGTGCTGCGCCGTGACCTCCGCGGCACCACAATGGTGGCACTGGGTGGTCGGCTCCTTCCCAATGCGTTGCAGATACTTTCCGAAGCATCCGTGCCAGGAAAGTACCTGCGTCAGCCGGTAGGTGAGTCCACCGTGCCTGCACGTCACCCACGCGTCGAGGCACGGTCGGACTGCACTGACGAGTCGATGGACGGCGCTGGGCGCCTCAAGGCGCTCGCGCCATCGCCCGACCATCGACTGCCATGCGTTTCGCTTCGAGGATTCCCTCTCGGCGCCCGTCCAGGGATCCCCCCCACCCCGGGGGGATTCGGTATCGGCCACGATACATGACCGCGTACGACTCCGCCAGAAGGTCTAACGGCGGGATCCCCGACAGGACGCACGCCGCCTCGTAGGAGATGGTCCTAAATCCGCGGGCGACCCTGATGGCCACCCGGCGGACAACTCGGCGCAGCGCCGGGCTGCCGCGCCGAGAGGTCATCACGCCCCCGGCCCAGATCGGTGACCCATAAAGGATCATCGACTGGACCACTCCCACGTAAAGGCGTCGCACCCGGCCGCCAGGGCCACCGAGGTTGGAGAGAAGGCGGCATAACGCCGCCGCCGCTCCCTCAACCTTCGGCGCCAATGCGTCCAGGTGCGCCTCGAAGGGACATTACCTACCATGAGGTGGGATTGGGGTGGTCTCCGCCGAGGCGCGTGAAACCACAACGCCTCGGTTTTGCGAGGAGCCACCTCAAAACCCAAAGCCTCAATTCGGCCGACCACCAGTGCCACGCCTACCTCGGCGAGGTTACTGGCACTTCTCCAGTCCTCCCCCGTGGCCATCACCAAAGTGTCGTCTGCATAGCAGACGAGGAGAAGGCCACGCGGGAGGGCGGCCCACAGAACCGAGTCATAACCGAGGTTCCATAGGAGGGGCCCTAGAACAGACCCCTCTGGAACCCCTCGGTTCACCTCCCTTCGGCAGATCTTGCCGCACCGGCGCGGGTACGCTATCCACCTGTCCCGTAGGTAGGCCCCGATCACCGCCCTCAGGTACGGGGGCACTCGGTGACGCTCGACTGCCCGCCGTACCTCCACCCAGGGGAGGGAGTTGAATGCATTGTCTATGTCAAGGCTGACAGCCAACGCAACTCCCCCCCCCCGCGGACTACCTCTTCCGCAAGGGCCCCCATACGAGCGATTGCATCGATCGTGGAGCGGCCCTCGCGGAAACCATACTGGCAGTCCGCCAGGTCAGGACCTACCGTGGACAGGTGGTTGGAGAGGCGGGCGACCAAAACTCTTTCGAAGAGTTTGCCTGCCTCATCCAACAGGCATATGGGCCGGTACGCGGAGGGAGACTGCGCGGGCCGTCCAGGCTTCTGGAGAAGCACCAGCCTCGCCTCCTTCCACTCTGGGGGGAAGCTGCCGGTCCTCAGGCAGTTATCGAACAACTGCGCCTAGCTCGTCCGGAGTGACCCCCATGCAGCCGGACCAGATGATCGGGTCCGGCGGGTCCGCGGGGCGTGGCGGCTCTTCCCCTCCCGGGAAAAGAGCGGACACCACGTCCCGCAGGAACCGGGGGTCGAGGACCTCTGTTAGTGGGGGTATCCGCCGATGGATTTTGCGCCGTACTATTAAGTACGGCCGCCCCCACGGGTCTTTCAACGTCCGGAGGAGCTCGTCCCAAGCGTGCGCCTTGGCTTTCCTGATGGCTGTATCGAGGGCTATCCGCGTCTGCCGGTAGCTCTCGTACAGCTCTGCCTCTCTCGCCTCGTCTCGCCGGTGTCTCCGGCGAGCCCTCGTGTACTGGCGGCGTGCAATGGCGCAATCTTTGCGCAACTGCGCGATTGCGCCGGACCACCAGTACGTGGATCCCTTGGGTGGGTCGGACCTGGCCCGGGGCATGGCCGCATCGCAGATGCGGTACCACGGAACCAGGCCGCCCCACTCTCGGGATCCGACGACACGACCGGAAACCCCGGCCAAGTCTCGGCGAGAGCGGCAGCTCTCAGGACGTCCTCGTCTAACCGTCTCAGCGACCATCTGGGGCAGATGTCGTTGTCCCTGCGGCTGCGCGGCGCGCCATCCCCTGTGTGGGAGGCCGAGACGACCATCTCGCTGTAACGATGGTCTTATAGTGTCTCGACCTCCTGGAGAACGCGCCATCCTGAGACACTTTGCATCGCGGCGGGGGACGCGAATGTCAAATCGACAATCGAGCCCCCGTTGTGGCGAATGCAGGTGTCCACGGATCCCTGGTTAACAATCCGGAGATCCAGCGGAGCCGCCCAGTCGCTGACGACCTCACCCCTGGCGTGTGTGCGTGGGGAACCCCAAGCCGTTGATTTGGCATTGAAGTCCCCCAGCACCAGCATACGGCGACGACGAGAGGATGTAACAACCCTCCCGACGCTAGCCAGGAACGCCTCGAATTGGGCAAGGCCGGTGGCGGGCGAGATGTAAATTCCCACCACAACGGTTTCCCCCTAGAGTCCCGCGACGTAACCCCTGCCGCGTTCGAGTAACGAGAACGCGGGGGAGTTACGCGCGGCAGACCACACTACAGCCACCAAGCCGCAAGCGTCCCCCGCCCATGCCGGGTGGTCGGGAAGGCTGTACGGCTCGGTGGCTATGGCCAACCCCACTTCACGCTCCGCCATGCGCTGGACAAACAAGTCCTGCGCACGGCGGGCGTGGTTGAGGTTCGCCAGGAGGAGACGTGAAATGGTCTAGCACGTGAACATCGTCTCCTCCTGACGAGCCATTCTTGGTGCCGGCGTTGGCGCCGGCGCGGTCGAAGTCGACGGCGTCGGTCCCGGACGAGGACGGCTTCGGCTGGGGCGCGGGCGCGGTCGTCGGCCCCGATGCGAATGCCGGCGCCGGCGCAGTCGCCCCAGCAGGGACCGTAGCGACGGCGGTGGTGGAGCCGCCGCGTCTACGTCCATTTCTCCCCTTCTTTGCGGCGCAAGCCTTGGCGCCCAGCCGGTGGAGCCTTGGCGCCCAGCCGGTGAGAGAAGAGCAACTTTTGCCCAACTAACCTTAACCCAGATATCTGAAACAAAAGTGAGGTTATGTTACGTCCCCGTAACCGCCAAGACGCCTGTAGGACTCTTTCCCTCTTTCCACTACATCATTTCTCGAAAGGACTCTATTCATACCTGGTTACTATATATACAATTTCCAAAACCCCTATGTTCGTAGCGTCTGGGGTAGGGTCCGTCTGCATTAACCCCACTGATGAGTCTTGTAGGCGGACCCAAGACGAAACGCACTTCCCTTTCCCTTCATTTTTCCTAATAAACCACCTCCTTAACACCATCTCTCCAAAGGAGTTTCTTCGGAGGACGAATCCGTTACGCGTCCTAGGACCAACTGGACTCGGCACGTAACAGGTTATAAAAATACCGTTTGAATAAGAACCAAATTTTTCTCTACATATTATAAATATACCAAATTTATGAATGTTTAACACTTACGTGATTCAAAATGGATAATATTTGACGCGTACAGAAGAAATATTCACTGACACAATTTTTTTTACTTTTTCGTTGCAAAATAAACAAAGCGTACGTGTACGTCACTCGATCGACAGGTCGTCGCTGGCGATCGTGCGGTGAGTTCCCTATCTGCGACCGCTTCTTTTCGCCATTTGATGAGTTCGCGTGAGGCGTATAGTTTCTGAGATATTTCGATTGCCCAACTTACCCTTATGCTCAACTAGCCTCGCCTTATGCTAAAAGAATGAACTTTCGTCTTTTAGAAGCAAAAAAGAATTGGGTGCTACATTTTGCTACTTTTTAAAAAATGGACATTGAAGTGAACTCTCGCCATGCGATGTCTCGTATCTGTGTTTCATTTGTACTCCTCCATGCTTCTTGTGCAATTTTATACATAGTATTAATTAGTTTTGATATTTCAAAGAGGATAGGAAGTTAAATACAATTTTTTAAACTAAAATTAATTAATATTATTATTATTACTATTTATTATAGTCCTGCCTTTCGGCTTCGAACGGGCTTTGGTACATTACTCTATTCTCTTCACCTTACAAAATAGTAAAATACAAAGTAGTATAAAATAAACAATTATACTATAATATAAGATATACAATTTCTATAAAATCGAACAAAATATAATATAATATAGAATGACTGTTATAAACTATACCAGGAACACTTCTGTACAAACAAAAGCTTATCGCTAATATTGCAACTCTCTTCTCGGTTAGTATCCTATTCCCCTTATTCCTCCCCAGTTGTCCCTCTCTTACTCTGCTTCTCCATCTCCTCTTTTCTTTCCCGTGTGACGTCTCACAACTTCTCGCTACTTTAAATTTTGCTTAACTTAGTTTTCTGTCTTATTATATTAGATTATTGGACTCAGATCATTAAAAATCTTATGTTAATAATTATATACTTTCTCTGAACGAACGAATCATGCGCTACGCGATAAACACCGCGCGACTCACAATTAAGTGTAATTCGAACCTCGAGCGATACGCGTCCGCTACATCTTTCATCGAGCGCCGCGTGTATAGAAGATAAGAATGCTATGTGATCCGAGGGGAATGCTCACAAGCGACCGGACTACACTTATTTCTACACATACTTATTTCAGGCGTTAACCATCCTAATTAATCATTTTCTAATTAACTAATAACTGAACGACATTCAATGTTCATCCACTGGTCCCTCTACAAGCATTCTCAATCGGAAGGCGTTAATGAATATTTCTTTTCTTGTATATTTCATTTTATTATAAGTACATTGTCGGTGAAATAGTTAAAGGATAATGCTCAAGTAATTAATAGTATAAAGACAAAGCTAATTCTCAGAATTCAAAACCTTAGAGAAGACAAAACCAAGACCGGATGTTATTCTGGCATACCAAACTCCAATTCTAAGAATTAAATACTCTGGTTACTACCACCCACCCAGAGGTGAAATCACGCTTAGACTAAACTATCAGGACTGACATCACCATGGTCAGCACTCCCACCATGACATTTTTAGCCAATCAGGAACCTGTATCGAATCAAAAAACTACCACCTCTCCAAGAATTAAAGTCTTTAAGAAGGGCTGCAGAGCGGCAGACAGACAGTTCCGAGTTCCGAGTTCCGAGTTCCAAGTTCTAAGTTCCAAGTTCCAAGAGTCACACACAGTCACACACAGCAATTGTTTGCATGATTACTAAATTAGTCTTGAGAGAAATGATAATTTACTAAGTCCAAGGAGCGTTTACTAAGTCTGACGTCTTTACTAAATCTAAGGAACATTTTATTCAATATACTAAGTGAATACAAACTGCGATGATTATTATCCTAAGTTAACTGAACGATTGTGAGTATTGACTATTTCTTTTATTTCCTAAAACTTTGTATTGAGGAACTCCGGGACAGATCGTATTATTATCCTGTCTCGTCAAATCGATCATATTTCTTATATTTTTGTTGTTTAAATAAACTATCTCATTTTTGTTAACTATCGTTAAATTCGACATATTACTCGTTCGTACATAATCCTGCCTATAAACGAATTCGACGTATTTTACTAATTCGCGACGTTACCAAGAGCCTTCTTTCTCTGATTCTTCAAAATCATACCGAGATAACCAAGTCCGATCGACAGGCCACCCACGGTACATGCGTCGAAGGTCGCGTGTCCAAAATAGGCCGTGTAGAACGCCGTCCTCTTAGAGTAAATTCGCGCCCCTCGCGATTGACCTAACCGGGACGTGACACCCGTTCTATTCTTCTTAAGATTTCCACTCCCTGCCCCTCTTCACCCAATCCCCGTAGAATGTCTTCCTCACATCTCGTTCTCTCACATTCTCTCAGAACATGCTTCGTCGTTTCTTCCTCTCTTCTACAGATCCTGCATCTCTTTTCCTCGTCACTCTTCCAGTGTCCCCTTCCCCTCGTTTCATTCCCACATCTGTATCTCGCTATCAGCATCCTCTCTTTCTTCTTTCTTTCTCCTCTCAAATATTGAGGTAGTCCTTCTTTCATTATTCTCTTATACTCCATATTGTAGTTTGACTCCCCAATCTTCCTTCTTCTCTCTTCTTCTCTCTTCCGCTTAACCTTCGCCATAACCTCCCTTTCTATGTCTTCCTCTCCAGCCCATTTCCTTTCTACCTCCCCTTTGCTATATCCTAACCCTTCCAGAACTTTCCTTCTCCTTACTGCCCATTCCCCATCTTGATCTATCCCCCAGCCCCTCACAGTCTCTTCTATACACTCTATCACCAATTTCTTTCCTTTTTTTTTGTTGCCTCCTCATATCTGATCGTTCTTTCTAATGCTTTATCTGCCAAACTCTCCAAACCACAATCCTGATCCACAATAAAATTTGGCGTTACCCTTTCCACTCCTAGCACCCATTTCGCATATTTTCTTCCTAATCCGTGCAGCCTCTCATCCCTCCTCCATCCCCACACCTCCGCTCCATACAATCCTACACTTTCCACTAACGCTCCAAACATCCTCATCCTCATCTCAAAGTTGTTTCCAAAAATTCTCTCTTATATATTGTGACGTGAGATTTTGCGAATCCGTCACAAAAAGCCACTCTTCTCTCTCCCTCGTCGTGCCGATAAAGAAATCGTCCGGAGATGGTAAATTAGGGACCGTAGGTACCGACGTAGACGCGAGATCGAACCATTCCGAGGCCTCGAACTTATTATTTCGACTCCGTAGTAATTATTTTCGATTATTTTCATGTACGACGACTCCTGAGAAATCCCGACAAGATAGAGAGAGTGAAATCGAACAACGACATCGTAATAACAGATGGTTGAGGAATTTGACGACGAGCAAACAAGCTACCGAAAAGCGGCACGACGAGTGAATGAAACACCGTGAAAATTACAGCCAGCGGCGTGCGAAAAGAAAGCGACTCCGAGAGCGTAGTATTAAGTATTCGTTAGAATAATAAGATCGGCGATCGGAAGCGTTCGAATTGCGCGCCAGCGAGGCGATTGAGCGAGCGCGCGGATTGGCGAAGATCCGCAGGACGATAGTTAGTGCGTTCGGGTAGGTTCGGGTTTGTTCGGCTAGTTCCGTAAATTCGAAATTTCGGAAAATTAGCGAAATGGAGCATTCCGTCTCCGGAAAGTGCTTTGAGAGGTAAGCTGTTGGAAAAATCTTTCTGATGTGAATTTCTTGTCGGGTAGCGGAGTCGATTCTAGTCCTTCTGACTAATTGCTAGAGTTGTACGTTTTTGAGAGTTAATTAATTAGTCGAGTGTCGGGCTTTTCCGAATTGCGAATTAAATTTTAAGAAAATCGAGGTAGCGTGGAAAGTCGCGAGGTACTTTCGCCGTTCGATCTCCGCGTGGTAATTTTTACGCGTGCGATCGAAGTCCTTACTTTCGGAGTAAGTCGAAAAGGTTTGAGTTAGGTATCTTGCGCGATCCGATTGTAAAAATTATTGTACGAATTGTTCGGTAATTCGATTGTAATTTTGGAGCCGCGACCGGATTGTCCTGGAGGATATTAGCCAGGGCCAGCCGGCACGTTGTAACGCCCCTCGTGTGGGAAAGAATCCGCGATTCAAGTCGTAAGAAAGAGATCGACTCCGAAACTCAATATTTTATAGAATAAATACGTTGTATTGTTGTGTGTCACGTCTCACGCGGGTCAGTCTTTAGGAGACTTTACTCCGACGGACGGTTAAAAGGTCGACCTGTTTTGGTCACACGGCATACACCGCGTTTACCGTGGGCGGTCTTAACAATTGGTTGTTATTCGAAGGAAATTTTAAGGAGACTGGATGGGGCTGAGTGATTAAACGATGGGTTCATTAAACGAAATATATTCAATATGAATATGGAAATAC
>JAIFRP010000282.1:17827-40125 GCA_032403825.1 Odynerus spinipes
GATGTGTTATTAGGATGGATTGTAGGATACTAGGATGGTCGTAAATAGGAAAAAAGAGTGTTTTTAAGAGGTATTGGGGTTTGGAAAAGGAAGTATTGTTGATTGTCGGGGCAGGAGGTGGTCTGACCTGCCACGGAGTCCCGTGTCGCAGTAAGTTTATAATGTAGATGGTACTTACAATTGTAACAACTTGGGGTTTAAGAGAAGTGGCTCGTCTTTCTCCGGACACCACAGGAATCTGCTGTACAATACGATTCACACACTACTAGTTCGCGTTCTCGCACTTGAATGTTTCCTCGCTTGGTAAATGATCGGTTGACTGTACTGGACAGGACTGATCTGTGCGGTACACAGGGCTCTTTTTATAAGATGTACGGTTGCTAATTCTGTGATTTTTGGCGGATGGCACATTCTAATTGGCTATGGGCACGATGGAGGGAGTGCTGATTCCTGAGAGTTTGGGGGAGTTGGGTGGGCGGAGGGCCCGTTCCCATGCCGTGGGGCAGCTGATTAAGCGATTTATTGATTTCTACAACTACTTGGGTATCTCTTCCTCGATCGTGCCTAAACTCGAATTATTGTGGGCGACATCCGGTGTCAAGTTGTGATAATTCTCAAATTACGGTTCGATTTGCATTTGCTGGCGAGTGCAAATGCGCATATTATAATTCTAACGGAAAATTTATTAATGCTTTCCGATTGAGAATGTTTGTTGGGGGACCCAGGGGAAAACAAAGAGCATTGCTCATTAGAAGTTTGGTAGAAAGAAATTTGGAAGTTTAAGTACTGTATGGAAGATAATTATATCCTTGGTCACCTGTAAACATTCTCCTCGGATCACATAGCATTCGTTTTTACTGAAGTGATGGGTAAGCGATTTTGACCTTGGGATACAGCGGCCGGGTGCTTCTCGCATATTAGACCTTACGCGGCATTCGTTAGTCGCGTGGCGAGTATCGGGTGACGAGAGGATTCTTTGAATGTCTAAAATTTCCTTTCGTTAAATGATTTTAAATAAATCTTGGTAATTGAAATAAAAGAAAAAGAAAAAGGATCTCGTGAATAGCTCTAGTCGGGTCTTTTAGGGAACTAAAGTAATAGTGGAAATTTGAGACGTCACATATGAACAATATTAATTATTAATTTTTATTGATAACGTGGGTCCCTGAGAAGCGCTGCTGCGCTATCATACTCGTAGTTTTCATCGGGTTCTGTTTGTTGTATGCGAGGTTGATTGTCAACTCCAGTAGTGTCGGTGGGTGATTAGATAATTGCAGAAGTACTGGTTCATTTGAAGGTATCGGAGAAGCAGCAGGAAATGAATGAGATGTTGAGGTTCTAGAAGTTGAAAATGAAGACGGATTTGAAGTTGGCATCGACACGGTATTTAGTGTAAGCTGATTCAATTGTCCCAACAAAAGAATATCTTCTATAGCTTTTCTGGCATACAATCGTTGGGTAGCCGATAGTTTTCGAAACAAACAGGCCCAGTATTAAAAAAAAGTCGCAGCGTCGTCCTTCTGCTTCTGAGAATGTTCTAAATGTGTAACTGCTTTTTGTAGAAATTTGTCTTTGCTATCCAAAGTATTAGTCTTACTTCTTTTGGGCTGTGCTGGTATAGTCGGTGTTTCACTATTTTCACAATCAATTGAATCAACTCCTGTGGACGGTACCTCTTGATCCTTCAAGAAATCCAAGCAGGAAATATACCAAATTGATGGTACATACACATCATCTTCACCAGCACCGGATCTTACAGAATCATTTACTTTCTTTAATTCCTGTCTATAGTTAGTTCGAATGCTATTTAATTTGGCTTTTAATTTTTCTACAGTATCTTCCGGATCGATTTCTTTATATTCCAATAACAGTGTTTCCCATGCTTTGTTTTTCTTCGATTTATTTTTGTACACGTCGCTTTTAACTTGCCATAATTCGAGTAAACTTTGATACACTTGAAAAAAACTCTGCCACTTTTCGTTGTTTGGAATCGCCATATTGTTATTGCACAATATTACGTATTAGCTACGTGTACAAACTCGACCAAAGACAATTTAAGATAACGTTAACCAGTTAACCTTGACACAAAAAACTCTTATTTGATGAAATATTTTCAAACAGTGCTACACACGCGCAAATTTTCTGCTCGTAAAAAGGATCCGCCTATACAAAATTAAGAATTTTTAATTTCATCAAATGTGTTTGCAAATATTAAAACTTGTTTACAAATAACGCCACACACACTCAAATATCACTTATTTGCAAACATATTTGCAAATAAATTTGACCGTGTATGGTTCAGGTAAGGGTCAGATGAAATTAAGAGCATAGATAAAAGATCTTTATTTTGCTCTTTTCGGGAGCTTTTTCGCGTATTGTGGTACCTGTAGTATTTGTATTCTTTATTTTTGACTTCCTGAGTTTCTTCGGATAATGCGCTAATTGGACTAGATGATGAAGAATTATATTTTTGCCGTGTTTTAAAATTTTGTGAACCGTAGGTATTAATTTTCGCCAAGAATACTTTTCCATTAATAATTTTGTTGATTTATCCGCATATATGCCAAATTCGTTTGCATTAACTGGAAGATCGGATGAAAGAAAATTTAATATTGTCCCAAATTTTTGGTTTGCATCTACATCTATTCCAGTAATTTCTGCAGTTGTATGCGTGTACTCAAACAATTTTCTGGCGGTGTTACTATGGTTACTGGATCCAAATCCTTGCTTTGGTGTATCAATAAGTAAACCAGGCTGCTTTCTAAATTGGTTTTGAATCCCCCGCTTTTCATCTTGCCTCTTCTTTTGTGTTCTACATTATTCCTAACTCCTTCATCTTTAAAATTTAAGGGGGAAGGCCACTGTGACGGCCGAAAAAATAACCGATTTTTGCGATTTTTTTTCACAGGGATAACTAATTAATAAAGGGATCGGATTATTGTTATTTTATTAAGTGTATATTAAACTTGTTTTACGTAAATTTGTATTAAAAAATTTTTAGAATTAACAATAACATGGGCCTTAACTTAACGACTAAAAAAATTTCCCCTCCATTGTGGCATTGATATCTCGGTGAAGGGTTATCTGAAAATAAAAAAAAAAACTATCAATATCTATACGAATGTAGCTATCGTTATGCGTAGCCGTTTTTTTATATTTTTATTATTTACAAAATGGCGATGGAGTGAAATTTTTTTTATTTTTAAGGCCCTTTTGTTTTTATTCAAGCAGTTTGTAAAAATAGTAATTATTAAAACTTTTAAAATCGGTTGCGTACAGACTTAGCCACTACAATTACAAATATTTAAACAAAAAAAATTGAAAATCGGCCCATAAGTTTGCGATTATTCGTTGCTACAAGGTCGAACAAAGTCGTTTCGAGAAAAATGCGTTTAAAGTTTTCGTTGCGTTTTTCTTGATATAAAGTTATGTATTTCCTAAAATATTGATACTTACATTAAACTATCGAGTCCCGGGCCATATGACGGTTCGTCATCAGTATTTCCAGTGTCGTCCTTGCCTTTTTGATTTTTTTATGGACCATATGCATGCGGTTCTCAGCAGTTTCCACCCGCTTCATGTCTCGTTCGAAGCAGTACGAGTGGAGTGTCGGTCTAACTTTCATACCCATTAACTCCACAATTTTCAGTATGGCCAGTGCACCTTCGTTGAATGCTATTGTTGAAATAAACAAGGCTATTTCAACAATATTGGAACCACTGGAATTTGATTTCGGTGCTATTTGCCACACTAATGAATTAAAACATTCATTATTATTTTGGATAAATCTGCCAGCACAAATTTCCAATAATTTGGGATCCGAAAGATCTTCGTATATTAGAAATAATTTTTCAGCAACATCTTCCGGAAGTGGTGGTTTATCAACAAACGACTCCAAACCATTAGTTGATACAGCTTGTTGATATTTGCACCACGAGTCAGCACCTTCAGGTCAGAGAAAATATCGTGGATGTTCTAATGATGACGTTGTATGGTATAAAGTTTGCTAAATCCCATTATACATGTCATCAGTATTGTTGGAGTGACGTCATATTACTAACATAAGCCATAATAATTGGCCAGGTCATTAATTATTTTATCGGTTAATCGACCCCGTCCCCGAAGCCTTTAGTATTTTTCTTGAGAGCCCTGAGTCGACTACCTATTCTTTTTTGCACATGGTTGATGCATTCTTTTTTTTACAACCGGGACATCCCCATAGGGCTTTGCATTGCAAATACTTTTATATGACTTAGTATCGCCATCACCAATGTAATTTATATATTTTATGTTATGCAGTGATTCCGATTTTAGAAACATTTCTCTCATCCCATCGACCTCCATTTTACCTGATGAATTTTCATGGTTAATTAAACACACTTCTAAATGCGTCTGTAGCCATTCATCGTATTCAATTGTACCTTCATACAATTCATTTGTGCGCAAGATCTACAAAAACTACACTTCATAATGACGTCCGCAACTTTGCCAGTATGAAAACCAATCAGGAACGAAATGCCATTGCCAACTCTTGTTCTAACGCCTCTATTACTTTTACGGTCCATTTTTCGCAGTTTTTAAAACATAAACATAAGATTATTTTCAATATTAATAACTGACGGTGCAGCAACGTATCATATGTACAGTAAGTAACTTGAAGAATAAGTGTACAAAATTTTCAGGTATAAAATTCTATATAAACAGTCAATATACAGGGTGTCTGGTTCCAAGTTCCCCGCCGGGAAGATGCTTGTTTAATGGACAAATCTAAGCATAAATATCGAAAATTATTAAAATAAATTCCGCATTGTTAACGAGATATTAACAATCAAAGATTAGCCAATTAGTGAGATCGGTGGATTAGGACGTCCCACTTGATCTTAATATTAGGAGAGAGTTGAAGTGAGCCGCAATAAACAATTACCAGTAGTGGAATGTTTATTGTGGATTGCTCCTCCCACTGCTTCATCTCTCGCCTAAAATTAAGATCAAGTGGGACGTCCTAATCCACCGATCTCTCTAATTGGCTAATCTTTGATCGTTAACCCTTTCGCTCCGGCAGTGTGCTCCGTCGGAGTGGCACCGCTGAACGCGCCATCGGTACCGCCGAATAGCGCCACTGAACAGAGCTCTGCGCCGCAAAGTGTGCATATTGCGCTTAGGTAAACTGGTGTTCGGACATACATATTTCGCTGCAGTCTTGTCATTCTTCGGATCGTACACTTCTTTAAGTGTTACACAACAACATATTTGGATATTATCAATAAAAATATATTTAAAAATTAAAAATTACATTTTACAATAACAAATTAAAATTCTCAATAATTTAATTCAGAGTGATAAATTTTGAAGCAAGGATCGACACACAATCCCACATTACAGTTTTTACATTCATACGCAGTTTCGCGTCTTCTGTTGTTCGCATTGCAAACAACACATCTTCTCCTTGATTTTTTTCCTACCGATTTATAAGCCGACGGAAAATGTCGTTCTGTTAATCTCAGTGGATTATTACTCCCCGGTCGATGTTGATGATTTCTACTTTGATGGTACTTCCCCAGTATTTCCCTAATTAATTGCAATTAAAAATTTGCCATAGATATCGGTCGTTTCATCTTATGCTTGTACAGACAATAAGCGTTCCAGACGTAAATGTCCACCAGATAAAAGAAAAATTTCCGGTACCACTTCAAAGATTTCCGGGTCGAGTTCACAGTGCTTGTGACCATAATCTTAATCCACTTAATCCACTGCACCCATTGAGTTATTGTAGTCTAACACGCATACAGGTTTCTGGATAATTCTTTCTCCTCCGTGCCTGATTACCGTTTTAAATTCTGGTGTATGGATTGTAGAAAGCATATACACCTCTCTTTTGTCCATCCACTTTAAAACTAATAAGTTGTCGGATGATCTAAATTCAGCCTCTCCCCTTTTTAATTGGTTGTCAATTTTGGGCGTTCAATCGACCAAAACCAAGAAGCGACAATCGCTAGCAATACCGTAGATCTTAATTTATTCTTTTTATTAGAAAAGGATAAAATATGATAAAAGTTATAATATTTTCAATAATAGAAATGAATATAAATAGGGATATAATATAGGCATATATTCTCACGCGGGGACGCGCGTTTGTTGGGCGCCAATTTCTCCCGCTTTACACTACCCCACCCGGTGACGGTAGTGGAGACCTTCGGCACGGTGCCTCCGCGGACGCGAAATTCCAAAAACGAAAAGATACGAAATCACGAAACCTCAAGGTTGGGCGCCAAGTTGGAAATTCGTCCGCGGTGTACCGTGAACCGGTTTACCGGACTAACCCAGTTCCCTTCGATTGGGATAACGGAGGGGGGAGGGTGCGTTTTAAGGGAAAGTTGAAAAATTCGAAAGCGTTAAATTAACAAAATGAACATTTATTCGCGGGGGATTCTAACCCTTACATTAACGAAAAACTGGAAGGATCACGGATTGATAATATAACAATTCGGAGGGATAATCGAAATTTGATAATATAAAAGATCACGGTAAGCGCACTACAAATAAAAGAAAAGGCTCCGAAATTCGAACGCGGTAATCGGACGTTACGATAGTCGGAGAATACTACGAAATTAACGAAATAATCGAATAGACGCGCGATACGAAAGTTTTCTCCCAATTACGGGAACCTAAACGCAATACAAAATTCGAAATTTACCGCGGTTCAATTACGGTACGAAAATCGAAAGATATGAGCGAGAACGAAGTCGTAATACGAAAACTGGGAAGTTCCAGAGATATCCGAGCGCAATACAAAATGTGAAAAATACGGAAATACGAAGATAATCGTAGTACGAAACGTAAAATACGCGAGACGAAAGATAGATCGTATGAAAACGGAAACATAAAACGCAAATGCCTCTTCGCTCGATGGTAAAATGCTCACGGTAACGGTATGGCAATCTTTTGCCCTCTCAAGATGATCTTACAATAATTCAATTACGAAAAATGATTCACGACGAAACATCGACTATTCTTGAAATCACGTGCACGATAACAGCGGACAGATATGTATTACAAATTTCAGGTAGCCTTGGTCCGCATTCTTAAGTTCCGAACGAAATCTAATCGTGTCTGGCCCTTTGCCCACGATGATTTCTAATTACTCCAAAACGAAATACTCCTCCTTTGTGAGAGAGCTTTCCAAGATACGAAACGAACGAAAGTAAGGTCGGCAGTATAACGTGAGCGCGCTCGTCGTTATTTTAATGCCTTCTTATACGGGACGAATTCCCCAAAATCACATAAACCGGAAAGAACTTAAGTGAATGGACCAAGGTACACGGGAAGTTTTCCCCGATCAAGATTCCGACAAAGCAACGTAATTTTTCTTACTCGGAGATATCTCGACAGCGTCGACGTCGGATGGCGGTAATCGTCCTCGACGGCTGGACACTGATTTTACCAAAATGAGACTACTTAGGTGTCGAAAACAAGAAAAGTGCGAGAGCCAAACAATAATTACTTTCCGAGAGCTAGCGAAAGAGTGACTCCCGAGCGCTTCCGCATGTCGATCGGAGCTTCGGAAATCGATAGATCACGTGACCGAAAATTTGGGAGGCGGAGCTCCTCAATCGCAGATAATTGGATAATTACATTACGATATCATAATCGCAATTGAATACATCTACGCATTTCAGAATTACATGGATCGGTACGCAAAAATCACATTTTCCTTTAATCGATACTCTTTTATCGCATTCCTCTTTCTATTGAGTTACGCTCGCAATCTTAAGATAATTCCGCCGGGTGTTTTCAAAGATCCCGCGGCGGGCGCACTTCTCGCGCCTCCTGGCGCCGTGTGTGGTGACAACTGCGGGGCCGGTGAGCCGGGTCCTGCGACGTCACCCATTGGCGGCACGCTCTGGCGGTCCTCTAATCACGTCGATAGCTGCATTTTCCAATCGGCTACTCTTCTGGCAGTCGGCCTTAGCGCCGATTGGTTCCCACGAGGCGGTAGATTTGAAGTCAGTGATGTTCGTCGTGAAAGAAAAGAAATCATAAGTACAGATCGAAAATACGCAAATCTGACCATCCTTAGAGGTACCCGTTATTACTCTTTCGGTAGTTCATGTTATGAAATACGCGAAAAGAAAGGCAACGAAATTTCTTGTGGCGGGTGCACGGCACCACGTCACAACTAGAAGAGAGGTCCTCCGGGGCCGAAAAAGTTACGATACTTCCCATCGGAATCTTATCCTTCGAACTCTATAACGAAACTTCTTTTTAACCAATAAAGCAAATTTTCCCAAAAGCTAAATCCTTATACCGGCATCACGCGACACGCACTCTCAAGATAGTCATAAAGCAAAACATAAGCAAAAGCGAAATCAATACGAAATCCGAAATACGAGCGGTCGTCTTGAGAAGATAACCATAAAGTGAGCACCTATACCAACGGTCAAACATTACCAAAATTCCCCAGATTTAAGCATGCACGATATTACGACGTTCGGACAAAGAAACATGCAACGTAGTTCAAGGAAGGTGAGCATAAATAAGGCAAAAGACATCGTTTTGGATTATAACACAAACGAAAAGTAGGTATATTCTGCATAAAGTATGTACACGAAAGCGATATATACATATGTGTGTGGAAAAGAAGCTAAGTAATGATGGTGTGTCGGAAAACGATAATTGCGGTAATAACCTAAATTCAATTGTTTTTGTTGACATTAGGATATTGCAAGCGGAAGCAAACATAATTAATTTTATGCCACTCAAGGTAGCAATTAAAGAGATAACGGAAACGAAACGAAGACAAGATATAAATAATAATCACGATAACCGAAACTTCAAGGTTAGGTGCGAGATTCGCCGCAGATACGCTAAGAGAAAAGAAAGCGGGAAAAGGCGCGGAAGCGGAAGTGAACGGAAAAGTAATACTAATGGTAAGTGTTTTAACACGAGCGTCGATATGGGCCTTCAGATTGCCATTGGGCATAACAATTGTCACACTCTTTTATCGTCTTCCCCGGAGCGCCGCATCTATAACAGAAGCGGTTCTGCGGTTCTTTACACGCGGAATATTGATGGCCTTCCTCCCCGCAGTTATTACAAAGGCGACTTGGTTGTGGAGGGAAAGAACGAGCGGACGCGGCGGTAGCGGTATTCTCATCCGCCCGATAATCATATCGATCCCAAGTTGTTTTCACGGACGGCGCTGTTCGGAAGGGGGTAGTTTCTCCGGCGGAAATCCTCACCCAGAGGTTCTATGCGGCCGGCCTTTCCGTATCCGCGGTCATCGAAGACCGGTATCCCATAGGCGTCGAATTGGACCAAGTCCTCCGCGGGATCGGCCTGTGTGGAGGCCTTACAAGTATTTAGGTAGTTGACCTCCGTTTGAGTGGCGATGGTGCAGCGGAGACGGTCCATGGTTTGAGTTCCCACCGGTACGCCGATAGGTAGATCGCGCAAGCGACCTCGGCTGGCGTGGATGGCTTCTTCCCGCAACACTCGGCCGGCTTCCTCGACAGCAACCACGAACCTGGGAACATCCCATAAATGATCAAGGTGGTCACGAAACGGGTCCAGACACGTCCACCCAGTGGGGTGCTCGGTATCATCAGTAGAGGAATCGGGACGCCCAAACGACATTATCGGTGCTCAGGTTAAGCAGGAGTGAAGAGAGAAAAAAAAAGAAAAGAAAATCTCGAAAGCAGATCTCAGCACAGCCTGTAAGAAGCGGAACCGTGAAAGAAGATACACAAGGCGGGAATTAATGCTGAAAAAGCGCAAATAATAGGAGAAATCGCATGCAGGCAAATATGCAGAATATACTCACACATGGAAAAATATCGGCAATAGCGAAAATAAAATAATTATCGGAAAGGTTTTAAATCTTGTACATGTACTTTACCTACAAATCGTCCTAGTTCGTCCACTAATTCGTATACGGTTCGAGATAATACGCGAGATATAGTAAATGGCCCATTGAATTTAGGAGCCAACTTAGCCGAACATTTCTTAGAAGAAGAAGAAAGCTGGTGTGAACGCGATAGCACTCGATCGCCTATTCGGTAACGAACATCGCGACGGCGTAAATTGTATCGTTTTGATCGTTCTCGAGAGGCATCTTCCAAATTTCTATTAACCCAATCGCGCAGCTGTTCGAGGCACGCCATACGGTCTCGCCACGAGGAAGGGTCATCCACCTCTTCACCTTCCTCCTCTACGCCGCTTTCTTTCCGAAGAGAACGCTGAGGTAGCGGTTCTCGCCCTAAGTTTAACATAGCCGGACTACAACCGAGTGACGAATGAGTGGCGGTATTATAAGCGAATTGAAAGTCACCAATATAACGATCCCAATTTTGGTGTTTATCACCCACGAAAGAAATAATCATCGATTTTACAATACGATTTACGCGCTCAACGGGATTGGCCTGAGGATGATACGGTGGAGTAGTCAGGTGTTTGATACCGTATTCCTCGGCGAGAGCGGATATAGTACGATTCACAAATTCAGTTCCGTTATCGGTCAAGATAGTTCGCGGCGTTCCCCAATGATTGAATACTAATTCTTGTAAAGCACGACGGATCGAGATAGCGTTGGCGGTACGTAAAGGACGACATTCAATCCATTTCGAAAATAAATCCTGAATTACAACGAGATAACAATGACCGGATTTGCTCCTAGGTAACGGACCCATGACATCTGCAGCGATAGCAACCCATGGTTCTTTAAAACGGCGGTTTCCCATTAATCCGGCGGGTGCCCGCTGTTCGACTTTAGTTTTTTGACAAATGAGACATTTGCGGACATACTGCGCGACGTCATGATAATAACCGGGCCAATAATATTGCGAAGCAACACGATGATATGTTTTCTCGATTCCTAAATGTCCGGATTGAGGCAGGCCATGGCACTCTTTTAATATTCGTTCCCTGGTCTTGCGCGGTATCACGAGTTTCCAGGGGTCGAGATCCGGAAAAATAGCGGTCAAATGTTGATCTATTCTATGGAAGTACAATTTATTCTCGCGTAATCGCCAATCAGGGTATTTGTCCGGACAACGCGATACTCGGTGAACTTGATCAGTGTACCACCCGTCGTGCGGATCTACGAACGGGTTATCATCGGCGTTTTCTACGGTAACGTTCGCGTGATTTTCAAGAAAGGATTCAGGTAGCCGAGAAAGAGCGCCAGGAACGTGATGTTGCGCTCCTTTGCGGTGACGAATTTCAAAATCATATTCTAATAAACTTAAAGCCCATCGCGCAAGTTTTCCGGTCGGATCTTTTAAATTATGTAGCCAGCGGAGGCTACCATGATCGGTAATGACGGTAAAATGATACCCTTCAAGATACTGACGGAACTTTTTGACGGACCAAACTACTACGAGACACTCTTTTTCGGTAACGCTATATTTTACCTCGGTATTCGATAATGCGCGACTGGCGTAAGCAACAACGTGTTCCTTCCCGTCGCGTTCTTGAGTAAGCACGGCACCTAATCCAACCGAACTAGCATCGGTTTGCAACGTAAATGGTAACGAAAAATCGGGATAAGCCAAGGTAGGAGCAGTTACTAAAGCAGAACGGATCGAATCGAAAGCGTTCTGTTGCGCGTCAGTCCATTTCCAGCGACAGCCTTTTTTCAAGAGATGCGTTAGCAGTGCACTCAAAGTAGCAAAGTCTAAAAGAAATCTACGATACCAGGATGCCATTCCCAAAAATCTTCGGAGCTGTTTTAAATTAGTTGGCGCGGGATAATCGAGAATAGGTTGAATTTTCTCCGGATCTACTTGTAAACCGTTCTTATTAACAAGGAAACCGAGATAGCGTACCTGCGATCGGCAGAATTCGCTTTTCTCCGGATTGATAGTTAAACCCGCTTCCATAATTTTTCTAAGTACTTTTCGGAGCCATTCAAGGTGTTCTTCAAAGCTTTCCGTTACGATAATAATATCATCTAAATATGCGAAAGCGCAAGGCTCCATCTCCGGACCGATTAATCTATCTAACAGACGTTGGAATGTTGCAGGAGCACCCGTTAGACCGTAAGGCATTCGTTTGAAATGGAATAATCCTCTTCCCGGAACCGTGAAAGCGGTAATCTCGCGACTGTTTTTCGCGAGAGGAACTTGAAAGTAAGCTTGGCTTAAATCGATAGTCAAGATGTATTTTGCGCGACGAAGTTTATCTAAGATAGCGCTCATATAAGGTAACGGATAAGCGTCTTTCTTCGATACTTGATTTACTTTCCGAAAGTCTAAGCAAAAACGGTAACTTCCCGTCAGCTTTTTAATCATGACGATCGGCGTTGACCATTCACTGCGAGATGGTTCGATAATATCGTCCGCGAGCATTTTATCGACTTCAGCCATAATAGCTTCGTGAATTTTCGGAGAAACTATGCGATACCGTTGTTTAATAGGCGCGTTTTCTCCGACATCGATCGTATGTTCCACGAGATTCGTTACACCGGGTTTTTCGGTGGGCGGAGGAATTTCTACTTTCAAAAACTGTTCCAATTTATTGCGTTGATCGTCCGTTAATTCTAATAACCCGAGACACGATAAGGGAGCTTCCGAAACAGATTCTTCTTCAAATTCGTATGAAACGCGAGAGTTAGACGAAAAATTCCAAAGGCAACGCGAAAAATCGATTTTAATTCCGAAAAGAGTTAAGAAATTTAAGCCAAGTAAACACGAAAATGAAAGTGACGGTAAGAAGCGAACGCGAACGCAATGCGTATGTTCTCGTAAAGTAATCGGCACGGTGGCTTCTTCGTCCACCTCGTCGTTATATCCAGTAGCTGTTTTAACACGAGCAGGGAGCGTTCTTACGATAGGCAAATTAAGAGATTTTATTAAGGCACTAAACCACGGTAAAAAATTTTTTTTGTCCTTTTTTTTTATTTTATTTTCTGTAAGATGCATTTGTTAAGAATGCTCTCACCAAATGGTTTAAAGAAATTTGTAAAATTGACGGAGATATAGCATTTTATGTGAAATCGTTCCACACGCACAACCGCCAAAGGAACGAATGCACATATAGACCTGCATTGCCTGCAAATGACATTGAGGCAATAAAACCGATATACGTGGACCTTAGTAAAGACGAGCTTCTTCAACGATGTTTAGGCGCTTTACACCAGAATAACAACGAGTGTTTGAACTCTGTTATATGGAAATCTGCGCCAAAGACATCGTGGAGCGGCAGACCCCTACTTGAAACTGCCGCTAATATTGCTTTAATACTTCTTAACAATGGTCATATTGGCCTCATAAGTGTATTGGAGATATTAGACATAAAAATTGGTGAAACACTCTACCAATATTGTTAAGACATCGACGAGAAGTGAGTATGCGAAGCCAAGCACAAAGCCGAAAGAAGCACACAGGAGGGTCGTCTGCGTACAAAACATGAAAAAAATGATGATTCTCTGGATGCTGATGAGCTGTTGTATGGTCCAGGAGTAACTGAGTAATGATGAAAAATAAAAAAAAAAGAGACAAATAAAAAATTTAGTTTGTACGTTGAATTATCCTTCAGCAAAACTTTGAACGCGTTTTTCTCGAAACTACATTTTTCAACCTGGTTGACAACATATTAAAAAAACTATACATCCGATTTGTATGCACCAAGTCTTAAATTGTTCAAAAATCCAATCGCTATGACACCACGTAGGGATATTTTTTTATAAAGGGCCCCCTTCTATTTTTTTTTTCTTTATGAACGATGAAAATTTTCCATGAAAATCGGAAATAAAATTCGTTGGTCGGCCATTTTTTTCTTTTTTAGATATCGAAAATCCCCTACGTGGAGTTGTAAACCTATATGTCTAGTTTCTAAATACATTTTTCTTTTATTTTTCGGATGAACCGTATGGCTTAATCGCTGTCAACCGCCGAGCAGCAATTTCGTCGGAGTGTCCTCTTGGAAGCGGTGTCCACTGCAAACTATACTTTATATTCGAGTACAAAAATTTCTATAGAGTCTTCTATATGTATATATTGATTATGAGTATTAATAAAACAAATTCCATTCATCGTTTGCTTGAAAATAATTACGAAATATACACCCTCGTACCGCGCACGCACCGTGGTTTAGTGCCTTAATTCCATGACTTCCGGGCCGACAAACGTTCTACTAGCACCGGAATCAACTAAAGCTTTTACTAAATGACCTTTGATAGAAACGGTAAGGAAAAGTAATTTGCCATCGCGATCATGTGCAGTTGGCCGGCATAAACGTTCGATAGTACAAGTATGCGCGACTTTACTCCGGGGAGACGACTTCGCGCGGCTCAACGTCTCCCGGACGCGTTTCCCGAACAAGAGGGACATGTAGTTTTCGTAAAACCCTCTCTATTGCACCCGAAACAACGTCTCCGCTGCGGTAGCGGACAATCACGAGCACGGTGCCCATTGCGTTTACAATTCCAACAAATATCATTGTCATGAGTATTCGAAACGGTACGAGAACTGCGCGGACGCGGTGTCGGTGCGTCCGTCTGAACGGCAGTCGAAACGGTATTTGTCGAAGTACTTCGTGTACGTAAGGTTGGTGGAGGCGAAAACGATTCGCGTGGTCGCGGTATCGGACGTGGAGAAGCATCGAAAGTTACGCGAGAAGGACGTTCGTTAAAATAAGTAGTTCGCAACTCTTCGTGGGAGGTAGCCGCGGCGGCTGGTCGACGCGCCGGTCGCGGTGCGTGATATGCAAGATCCGGAATCAACGATCGTTCCGGCGGTGGTGGGGGTCGGAACGAGCGCGACAGCTGATAGCTCCTCTCGATTCGACTCGCGGTATCTTCGAGATGATCGAGATCTCGTAAGGACGGCAACGGTATCGCGACTTGCAGTCGCGGCTGCATATTCCGATGCGCGATTAATAATAATTCCCGCGGACTAAGGGGAGGTAACATGCGGCTTGCCAATGCGCGAAAACAGGTAAGATAATCTAAAACGGACTCGTGTTCTCCCTGAGTTCGACGCGATATTTCTTCGTTAAGAGCGTACTGATAGTCGGCTTCTTGAAATCTAAATCGAAACGCGTAAACGAAATCTTCCCACGTGTGCTACTCGTGACAACGCGCACGGAACCAATAGAGAGCCATGCCAGTGAGAAAGAACGGTAGACAAGAAAGAAGATCTTCGTCTCTAATCGGTACCATTCGCCGACCCTCTACAATTCGTGTAAGGAAAGCTTCGCCGTCTTCGTCGGAACGGCCCGAAAATTTTAAGTTCCACCGACGCATAATATCATACGCGGTAGCGGCTGACGTTCGAGCATTATATCGCAGTTGCGATGGCGGTACTCGATTTTCGAATTCACGACGGGGTACTTCGTTATTACGATCGTAGAAAGCTTCGCGGGGTTCTCCTTCCGTTAAATCGTCGATAGTATCGGTAACACTGTATCGAGGTAACAATGTTCTCGGGAGGGAATTATCGCTTCGCGGTGGTAAAATATTCTCACGCGAGACGGGAATATTCCTCCGAGTCTCGTTTTCCGCTAACGTCCTTGACGCAACTTCAGAAATAGGTTCTTCTCGCGAAGGACCAGCGGATGGCGACAAAGAAGTGCGACGCGCGGGAACTGGAGATGTTCGCGTTTCGTGGTCGACACCGTATAGATCGGGAACAGATTGCGCGATGACCGTACGCGAGCTACTGGGCGTTGGCGGTAGCCCTACATTACTTTCCGCGGAACCAGAATCTACGCGATTCATATTCTCTCGTAAATATTTTAATAGTCGTACACGACAGGTATGTAAAATACCGTCGGCCTATAAATTGTGGGAGGAAGAATTAAATAAGTCGTACACACTCAGTTCTCGTTTTCTATTTTTTCTCCTTTTTCATCAAATAAACTATAGTTCTTTATTCCGTCAACAGTAATCATTACACTCAGCTTATGTCTCGCACCTCACACCCGTTCTCCCGCCTCTTTTCTACTATCTCTGCCTTTTCGCTCGCCCTACCAACTGTCTCTTGCTACCAACCTTCAAGATATACTTTCCCCTATCCTAACCTCTCCTTCCGACTAACCTACTCCTTTCTTCGTCCAACAAAAAACAACTTCTCTCTCACACTCACCCCCCTTGTTTTTATTCATCATCTATCTTTAACATATTTTTAATATTTTTTAACAACTTTGGTCCACTTAAAGCTTTTGTCATACAGTCCGCAATCATACTTTCACCTGGAATATGCACTACATCTAACCCATCTTTTTGAACATGTTCTTTAAGGTAATGACATCTTCTGTTTAATAATTTTGATCTAGCCTTGTAATTTCCCCCGTTAGCTAATTTTACAACATTTAGATTGTCACATCGAACAACCTATTTCAGTCCCTTTTCTAATCCTAATTCCTTCATCAAATTATATGTCCATATAACTTCCTTCACTCCATCTATTATTGCCTCTAGTTCACTCTTAGTTGACGATAATGCTGTGATTGTTTGCTTCCTGCTCTTCCAATGGATAAGATCTCTATTCCTATAAAGCAATAGTCCTGAGAAAGACTTTGCGTCTTTGGTACTGTCCCACGATGCATCACTATCACATCTTATCTCTTCATTGCACCCTCTTCTTCTATATTCTAAACAATAATCTATAGTGTAAGAAAGAATATTAAGTTTCGCGCTCAATTAGAATAGAGAGCGCCTCGCCTAACGTGCGCGTGCGCGTGAATGCTCGAACGGAGCAGTGAGTCGGTCGGCACGTTAGTCGGCAGTTAGTTATGTTACGTTACGTTATCGGCTCTTGTTGGGGAATTATTAAATTCGTTTTTGGTGAACGCGTTAGTCGGTTTTTTTTTGTTTCCCTTCGCACCCATCTACGCACCCGCCCCACTCTTCTTCGCCCTTACAATAGTCCCTCTGAGATACCTCAAGATTCTCTTCAATGCTGTCATATGCATCTGCTTTGGGTTGACATTAAACTGTGACATACAACTTACAGCATATGTGATATCTGGTCTCGCATAAACACTGATGTACATCAGCCTTCCAAGTAATTCTTGATATTTATGTTGGTCACATATTGGACTCGCTTCATGATTCTCCATTTTTACATTTACATCAATAGGCGATGAAACAGGATTACACTCTTCCATATTATATAATTTGAGTAATTTCAGTATATAATCCTTCAAATGCATGTATACATATCCATTCTCCTGTTGCACTTGCAGACCTAACACACTTGTTGCTTCTCCTAGGTTTTTTATCTCTATAGTTCTTCCAATCTCCTCCATATTTGCTTTTTCATATTCTTCACTGCTTGCAATAATTATCATGTCATCAACATGAACTGCACAATAAATATAATTTTCTTTCTCCCTTTTGTAAAATAAGCATGGTTCTTCTCTTGATTGATTCCATTTATTGTCCAGTAACATCTGTGTCAAAAATTCATTCCAACACTTCCCTGCTTGACGTAAGCCATACATGCTCTTCTTTAGCCTGCACACTTTACTTTTATTTTGGTCATATCCTTGAGGTAACTCCATAAATATTTCTTCAGCAAGATTTCCATGTAGAAATGCTGTTTTTACATCGTACAATTTTACTTTATGTTCAGCTTCCACTGTGATACTAAATAATAATCTTATTGTCTCAGTACGTACCACTGGTGCAAATGTCTCTGAAAAATCAAAACCTGGACGTTGTCCACATCCTACTGCCACTAGCCTCGCTTTAAATCTTCTCTGATTGGTGTTTGGATCTTCCTTTATATTAACACCCATTTGCTCTTTATCACTCGTTTGTTATCAGGACGCTCAACTATATCCCATACATCATGTCTTTTCATAGATTTAAGTTCTTCTTCCATTGCACTGCTCCATTCATCCCAATCTTCTGAATTCTTAGCTTCTGTAACAGATGTAGGAATTTCCTCATCTATAGTCAGCATTGCTAGGTTTTTATTTTTCAATCTTTCTGATCTTCTATATCCTTCTTGCTCCGATCTGATTATTTCCTCATTCCTTTCCAAATTTCTTCTCACTTGCATCACTTCTGTTGTTGTCCCTGGCGGTCTTCCTCTTCTAAGATTCCTTTGTGGCTGTTCCAAAATTACAATTTCTTCAGCTTCTTGTGTGTCATCATTGTCTATTTCGTCTCTCCTGTTTTCAAGATCATCGTCCTGTTCATTAGCATCTTCATATTCACTATCTTGTTCTTCATTCACAGAATATTCCATATTTTCTTCCATTTCATCCTGTTTCTTATTCTCATTATCTTCGTCTTCATTTAAATTTAATACTATCAAGTCTTTATTCTCTTCTTTATTTGCAGCATGTTGCTCTCTTAACAATTCTGCACCGTTTTTTTGTCTCATCAAATTTAACGTCACAATCACATCTTACTGCATCTATTTCTGGCAAGTATATCCTGTAGGTTCCATTTGTGCCATATCCTAGGAATATTCCTTTAAAAGTTTTTGAGCTAAATTTGCTCGCAGTCCCTTGCTTGTTTAACAGATAAGCAACACAACCAAAACGTTTCAAATAATTTATGTTTGGCTTCCTGTTATGCCACATTTCATATGGCATCTTCCCATGTACACTGGATTTTATTCTGTTTTTCAAATGTGTTGAAACACTTACTGCTTCCGCCCAGAAATTCAAAGGTAACTTCGAATCTGATAATATGGCTCTTGTCATTTCAATTACTGATCTATTAGCTCTTTCAGCTACTCCGTTACACTGAGGGGTTCTTGGTGGACTAAATTCTTGCTTAATCCCCTTCTCCTCCATCCAATTTTTTAGTGTTTTTCCTACAAATTCACCCCCGTTGTCCGAACGTATCGCTTTTAGTCTTTTTCCCGTTTGATTCTCTTTTAATAAAATTAACTTCTTTAGCTCTTCTTCCACCTCACATTTCTCTTTCAGTGACACTGTAAATAATACTCTTGAATAGTCATCAACAATTGTGAATATATATCTTCTATTTCCTTTAGATATTGGTTTAATCGGACCAATAAGATCCATGTGCCACAAATCAAGAATTTCTTCAGATCTTCTATTTGCTAATCTTGGATGAACTTTCTTGCATGCCTTTCCAGCTACACAGCACTCACATTGCACATCTCTCCTATTTTCTTCGTTCATTCCAATCACCAGCCCGCTCTTTTTCATATCTTTTATGGTTCTTCTGTTGATATGTCCTAATCTTTGGTACCATATATTATCTTCAGTTATTGCATTTACCATGTCATTCCTTTTAATTATTGAATTAACATAATATGCGTTACCTTCACGTTTCGCTTTCATTTGTACTTTACCATCATTATTCTCTATCTTAGCACCAGTTTCATCAAATTTTACATTATATCCATGGTCCGTTATTTTCGCCACAGATATTAAATTATAATTCAGATCAGGCACATACAAAACATTCTCTAATCTTACCCTTTTCTTTTCATCTTCTTGACTTATGACAACATCTCCAATTCCATTTGACATCACTTTCTTTCCATCTCTGTCAGCCATAGTAATTTCTCGTTGTTCATCTTTCAACATTTGAAATATATTTACGTCACAGCTCATATGACTTGTCGATCCCGAATCTAATAGCCATGATGTGTTCGTGGCTTCACCTTCAGTCATATGTTCGAGACCTCGTACACACATGATTGCCTCTTCGTTTGTACTCATCGTGGCTTCTTCTCTACCACGACCACGTCCTCTTCCTCTCATGTATCGATTCCCTTGGTATCTTCCTCTTTGTCTTCGTCCTCTTGTACTAATTTGATTTTTTGGTGCTTCACAATCAGTCGATATATGCCCAAAACCTTGACAATTAAAGCATCTTAATTCACCATAACACTCGCCTGACATATGTCCTCTTTTTCCGCAATTATAACAAATCTTCTCCCAGTTTGAGTTGTCTTTCACTCCTCGTACTCCTTCATTATCTCTTGATTTTTTCTCGTCTTGTCGTTTTTTTATCCTATCTTCCTCTTGTTTCAGAGCATATCTTATGTCATTAATGGTAATATCTCTTTGTACTTCAAGTATTCGTGTATTGTTGTCGAACTCTGTTCTCAACCCACGCAATATATACATTTTCAATTCGTAGTCCTCAATGTTTTTTCCTAATTGACTACATTGATTTTTTAGACCCTCAGCTCGATTTATATACTCATCTACTTTTTCCTCATTTTTCATATGTAAACTCGTAAGGTCGCTTAATACCTTTATTTTCATTTCTTCAGACTCAGCTGCCATATTATGTTTTATAAGAGCCCATAATTTATCAGCACTTTTTTCGTGACTGTATTTTAGCAAGAAAGACTTACTCATAGTATTCACCATGATGGCACCTAGCTGCGTAATTATCGTCGTCCCATTCATTCCAATCTTTAAATTTTTGCTCGTAATCTTTCTCATCCTTTTTGGGTTCATCAGGTGCTTTTACATCAATTATTTTTTTCCATAGCTTTTTTGCTCTTAAAATTCCTTCAATTTTTTCTTTCTAAAGAAAATAATTGGATTCATCTAACGGTTCCACAGTCGTCATGTTCCAATTGTCAGCCATGTTTTTCTTTGTCCTCTTAGATTCTCAATATAATCGACTTATATTTCTCTCAGTTTACCCCCAACCATGCTCTGCTACCAATTGTGGGAGGAAGAATTAAATAAGTCGTACACACTCAGTTCTCGTTTTCTCTTTTTTCTCCTTTTTCATCAAATAAACTATACTTCTTTATTCCGTCAACAGTAATCTTCTTCTTTTTCTTCTCATTCTCTGGCTGTGACGCGCATGCGTGGTCTTAAGCCATAACCAGGTTATGTTTTGATCTTAGAAGTTTTGGTTGGCAGCAGTGTAAGAGGTTAGCGTCATGACGCTATTCGAAGCAAATTGGATTAATTAGTGGCAGGAGTTAAAGTTCTTTACAACTGAATAGACGAGCGCTTAAGGAATTCAATGAGAAGAGAGGCAATATTAGACGTAGGGTTCTTAAGGAAAAGGACTAAGTCAAGAGGAAAGGAGTGACCATATTTAATAAGTTTTCTTTTTAGGCTAGAACGCTGTTTGGAGTAGAGAGGGCATTCCCACAAAACATGCTCCAAATCAGAAGGGATACCGCAGTTACAGAGGCTGTTGTTAGTAAGATTCTTTGTAAAAAGGCTAGCTGGAAGTGAGTAGTGATTAGACCTTAGTCTGTTTAAGGAGACAATATGGAAGCGGCTTGCTGAAAATTTATTAAACCAAGGTTTGGTATTACTTTTGAAGAATTGATTGAAATAGTAGGAACCTTTGTTGGCCCCAATATTTTTCAGAGAGGTGTAGAAACGCTTGCGTGTAACCTCCGCATAATATGTCCCTAAATCTGTGTGGGGGAGAGGTGAGTTTAGAAGACGGCCTGAGGACTGTGCTTCGTTCGCAAGGATGTCAGCCATTGAGTTGCCATGGATGCCTTTATGTCCCGGGATCCATTCGATCCTAATTCTTAATTGAGCTTGTGTAGCTAACCATAAATACTTTTTTATTTCCAGGATTAGGTAATTACTAGGTTTGAGAGAGGGTGAACCCAGAGAAAGAATAACGGCTTGAGAGTCAGAGAAAATGAGAGATGATTTGATTTTCATAGTGACAATAAGGCGGACCGAGAAAAGAATAGCCAGAGCTTCTAAGGAGAAAACAGTTGCAAAGGAAGGAAGTTTAAACTTGAAGCATCTATTGAGAGAGGGAGAGTATATTGCCAGACCACCGTATGTGTAATTATTAGTTTTAGAACCATCGGTGTAGAAAATTGTATTATTTTGAAAGGACAGGGAGAATAATTCTAGAAACTTGGCATAGTGATTACAGCAACGAGATATTTCTGTCCCTAGCTTTGAAATGTATTATTTCGTGAGCGTAGAGGAATGGGAGAGGGGGGTCAGAATTGAAAACATATTTGAACCTGGTGGAAATTTCATTGAAAACAGCAATTAGAGGGCAGCAGGAGTTGAGGTTGTGTGGATTACGTCTACGAAGAAGGTAGTTTAGGTTGTACTGTGACGTCGCGGCGCGCGACGTCCCAAAGAGTGAGGTAAGGAAGGACCACGAGGACGAGTGCACCGAGTGAGGAGAAGAATGGACGGATGAATGAGCGAGAGGGAAAAGAAAAAGGGAAAAGAGGCGACCGCGCGACAGCGGAGGACGGCGCGTTCGCATATAAGGCGGATACCGCTCGCGAGAAGAGGAGGACCCGCACGCCAACGGTCAGCAGGACGTCCGAGCGACTCCGGCGCAGCTCAGGACGGAGGACGAGCCGACCGTGAACGCGTGGGACCTGAGTACTCCCCGAGCCACC
>JAIFRP010000347.1:19536-32854 GCA_032403825.1 Odynerus spinipes
ATACATAATAACCGGTGATTATACATAATCACCGGATTAATCACATTTACCGTAACATATACATCCTTATCGTGTACATATAAAAAATGAGGAGTAAAAGATCGGCCGAAAGAAATGGCATTCAAGTTCAGGAACTTATTTCACATGCCAATAATTCTCTCTCTCTCTCTCTCTCTCTCTCTCTCTCTCTCTTTCTCTCTCTTACGCGCGCGCACGCGTGTGTGTTAGGAAAGCGATCGACGCAACCTTGGCAAAGGATGACGTATTACATTTAGGTAAGTCTCCTACATGCCGAGGTAAATCTTTCTCTTTAGATTCGCTCTCTTGGTGCTAGTGCCCAGCGCATCAGAATTCGGGAAAATCATCGCTGTCAGGCAGACCGCAAGCAGACGTAACTTTGGACACAGTCTAAATGTACTTCGACTCGAATCATGATACTCACAACAAGGATATAATGAGCAATCTGTCTTCGTAAGACTTACTTTGAGAAAGTTAAAATCCGTTACGGCATACTTTTTGAATCTTGGCAGATTTATGGCCGGTGGTGTAATGCGACCGCTTGGAAAATGATCCGGCGTGTCCGTGTTTCTTTGGTTCTCTAACGATTGCGACGGAGCTGAAAACGAGATGCTAATGAGCGATTCGTAATATGATAATAATTTATCGAGTATTCATTACTTAACAATTCCAGATGCGTTAATGGTAAATACGGGTTATATTTTTAGTACATACAATAGAGTCTTCCATATCCAAACCCCAATTATCCGAGCGTTCGGTTAATCGAACAGCGTTTCGTAGCGATATTTAGATATTAGGGGTACCCATAAGTAATGTCGTTTTTTATGTTAAGATGTAAATTTAGTATTTTTAAAAAAGCGGAATTTCATCCATATATTTACTCAATGAAGAAAACAAATTGCAAAAGTCCTCCATATGTAACTCACTCATAAACCGTTATAAAAAAGAACCGCTGTTTGACCGTATCCCAACGGGAGATGGGAAATAGGTTCTCTACGATAATCCCAATGATGAAAAAACAATGGCTTTCCACTGGAGAAGAACCGAGAAAAACTTCCAAACCCAATATCCATAAAAGCAAGGTTCTCCTGTGCTTGGTGGAATATTCATGGTGTGCTGCTTAATGTCGGAAAAGCTACTACTGCAGACGTTTATTGTGACCAACTTGACCCGATTGAAAGCAGCCATTGCAGAAAAATATCGTGGTTTGATACACAAGAATGGTGTTATCCTGCAGCATAATAACGCGAGACCACATGCTGCGAGGATCACGCAACAAAACATTAGGGAACTCGGATGGGACGTTCTCCCTCCTCCTACATATGCTCCATACTCTCCTGACCTTGTCCCATCTGATCATCTTCTTTTAAGATCCTTGTATCACTTTCTTACCGAGAACAAATTCTTAAGAAAAGGTTAACAGCACAATGGTTGAATTTTTTGACTCCAAATCCACAGAATGTTTTAAAGCCGAGATAGAAAAGTTGATAACCAGATGGGAGTAGATTATATAAAACTACGGGGACTACATAATTGATTAAATGCTGCTTTAAAACAAATACTAATTTTTCATTTTAACATTAAAAAACGGCATTACTTATGTACCCCTAATACAACGTGTGTATACTTGCACTTGAAGTAGTACTTCTGTGGTTCTATGTAGATAGAAAAAAGAATGTAGCTTTACAGTGGTACTTATGTTAACAAACTTGTCATTTGGCAGCCAAAAAATTTGGGCTCCATAAATACTGCACACATTGCAATTTTTTTATTTAAATAAATGAAATTTAATATAAGGAAAGTGAGTGTTTTATTATCCGAAAATTCCAATATCCAAACGTCAGAAAATATTTTAATACGGCTAGTTAATTTATATTCCAGTATCTAAACATCAGACTATTAGAGTCTCCCCTCCCCATTAGTCCGGATATGGGAGGCTTTACTGTCATTAGTAGGTTAATAGCTTACACAGACTTTTCTGTTGAGTCAATAATCGTTCTCAATCGTTAATAAGGTTGTTACAAAAAGTAAATATTATCGATCGAAAGGAATCTTCTCCGTGTAAAGATCAGTATTAAACGATCCATCATCTCCTAGTATGACCGGTAACACCAATAACACGAGAATCTCTTACGAAGGTTTACGAGAAAACGAATAATATCTATCAGGCCATACGAGAGCTCTTTAAAATTTATACTCACCCTTTTTCAGAGCTTGCAAAGCTTCGGCAACGAGCTTTTGATTCAATCCGCAAAGATTTCCTGTGAGTTTTTCACACTTTTTATGACAGGCCATGTCGCAATCTGTACGAAGTTTTCAGTGTAAACGCACAACACTCTCTCTCTCTCTCTCTCCCTCTCTCTCTCAGATTAATACAAAACATAATAAGATTTGATCTCTTTTTCTCGATGCACCTTTATAATCGATTGCGGTATAAAATGTTGAAAACGTTCTCATAGTGAATGAAAGGAAAATCTTGAAAACACGTATGGTATCCTATTATTCCGCGTATAACATATACAGCAAATCAAATGTTTAGCCATCATGCGAACATTGAGTGAGAGTACGCGGATGGGGGATAAGCAACACATGAGCATGACATAAGATAGAATGAAAAAACGGGGATGGGAGGTAAAGAAGTAACGGTAGATGGATATTAGATAAATACTCGAAATCCTCGGCGAACCATCGAAGCCAGAGTCATTGCTCCTCGTCGAGGCCATCCTCTTGTGTTCTGGATCATCGTCCAATTCGGTACAGGTGGAAGTACTGCTACCGTCGGTGCTGCCAGTGGTAGCAGTACTAGCGGTACTTCCGGTACTGTCGCTACTCACGGACGGTGTTCTTGACTGATGTCTCCTTCTTTTGATCTTTGCTCGTCTGACTTTAGAAAGATCCCTTGGCGTAGCCGTGAGCAGAGCGGACGGTGTAGTATAAAACATTCTTATTAGATCGATCGGTCTCTGAGTAGGCGAGTTCCTAGGACTAGATCTTGGCGACGTTTTATTGTCAGGTGGCTTTAGAGTGCTCGTTGCTTCTTGATGCGTCTTTGTCGATGCCACTTCGCCACGCGATACCTTGCTACCCTTCTTCTCAACCTTTTCCTCCTCGTTAGTAGCCTTATTTGAGCTCGGCTTCCTCTTCTTAATGATATTCTTTTTTTTCTTCTTCGAGCATTCCGGGCTGGCTTGCTGACTGTCGTTAGGTGTAGCTACGAGACTGCTATCATTAGAAGATGCAGGTGTCATGGTCTTGTCGAGATCATCGGAGTTGGAGAGATCATCGTGGTTGCTCCATTTTGAGATCTGTGCAATAGGCGAATCGGTCCATTCGTTGGTAGGCGTGCTTGGGCTCTCTTCTTCTTCTTCTTCTTCTTCTTCTTCTACGTCTAGCTCCTCCTGCGTCTGAGACTCGGTCGCTATTGGTGTCGACGCTTCGATGATATTTATCACAGGTACCGAGATCTCGCTAACGGGTTTCGGAAGATTGGACAACGATTGCATTGGCGTCGACGCTGTCGGTGTTAACGACGGAGTCAATGTCGTTGAAGATGATGTCTTATCCAAAGATTCTATTCGTTTGATCAATGGATTCTTTCTCTTTACGGTCGAGGTCACATCCTTTGATATTGGCGGTATCGAGATCACGAGATTCACCTTCTTACGTGCTTTTCCTTTTTCCTCTGCTCCCGTTGTCGCGACATTATTAGGAAGGTGTATCGTGGAGCTGAGTTCGATGCTTAATTTAGAATCATTTTCATATTTCTTATCGTCCGATTGCTTTTTTATCGACGATGAGGACGTTAAATCTATTTTGGGATCATCAACGGATCGGATTTTTTTTGGTTCATTATTTTTTATCTCGCTCCAGAAATCAATCGACTCGGTGGACTCACTCTTCGATACGCCACCATCCATCGTTTTTTCGTCGATCATCGTGCTAATCACTTTCGTCCCGTTGATCAATTGATTTGTCTCCGTGATGCATTCCGTGTGTACGGGTACCACTTTTGCATTTTCTTTTCCCACCAACGACGGCCCTTTACTTAAAACATTGTTCTGGAACGTAGCATCACTTTTCTTGGTGTACGTCGAATTTGTTGGCATCTTCCGCGATAAAACGGTCGCCGTGCCGTCGACCTCATTCCTATCCCCCCCCGCCATCATGGATTTCGCGATGAGGCTCATATTCTTCGATTTACTCGTGTCACCGATCTCTTCCAAGTCTCCCAAGTCCTTAGCGATAATACTAGGAGAATCGTTATTTATCGTTGCACATACGTCACTGTCCTTGGACTCACCAATATTCGTTGAATCAATTGCGTTCGATGCCCCTCCGATCACGCGCGTCTCATTGATTTTCTTCGTAGGTGGAATCCGCGTCAAGGTTCCCTTGTCTTTGTTTGCTGTATTTTCCGGCAATGACGCGACCGCGTCCTCGAAATTCACGATTTTTGGTGGATTTGCCAGGTACGCCGCCGCTCGTAACGAAAGCTCTGGCGCTTCTACGGCATTATTTTCATCCGTATTAATTTTAGACGGTTTTGGCAGACACGACGCATTCGGCGTAAGTACCGACGACATCGCGGCGCTGTATTCACCCGTATCGTTAAGCACGGTCATTCCTTTGCTCTTAATTGATTTTTGGTCGGCAATGTTATCACTTTTCGTCTTTGACGCATTCTTTGTGTCTTTCTTTTCGAGCATTTCATGTTCGTTTAAATTGTCTAAAGTTGATTTATTTTTTTTATCACTCATTTTCTTTTTTACTATCTCCGAACCTTGAACAGACTCCTTCGTTTCTAAAGTATCCAAATAGTCGATTGTTTTAATGGTCTCGTTATTACCCTTAACGCTTTTATCCAAAAGATCATTTTTTATTTGGTATAAATTAACGTCTTCGTTGATAGATTTGGTGATTTTTGTAATTTTGTCAATTTTTGCTTCGCCGAGCGAGATTCCTTTTTCCTTGCCATTGATAACTTTCGACGGTTTCTCGGAGGAAGTACCTTCGTTCGTCTCGGTACCAATCTCAAGAACCTTCTGCAACGTATCTCTAACTCGAAGTTTCAACAAGTCCTTCTTCGTGAGAACGTCGACACCGTTGTGCATTCTTCGTGTAGTAGGAACCGCATCTTTTACCTTTTTACTTCCTATCTCATGAGTTTTTAAAGTAAGATACACGCTGTTTCTCGACGTATCTTTGATATACGGTTTACGAGCTGGTAAGATGATTTCAGTCTCGGGTTCCTCGGAGGAGATGCCACTTTCTGGTACCTTCGCAACGCCCCCGCTTCGTTTAATACCGGCCGAAGTTTTTCTGGGAACAGGAATCCTAATACTTTCTCTGAATTGTTCCACGCTTTGTTTTTCTTCCGTGTCTCCCGACGCCGCGTTAATCAAAATCGTGGAAAAATCATCGACGCTGTTTGACGCCTCGAATTTGTAAACGGATTTGCCTGGACTCTTGTCGTCGTTCTGATCTTCATTACTTATCGCATTTTTCGTGCTATCGTCAAGATCTGTTTCGCTGGATGGTCTACTCGATTGTTTCACTTCCGATTCATCTTTCTCCTTCTTCTTATCGTTCTTATCATTGTCCTCGGTCGGTGATGGTTTCTCTGTCACTTTTTTCTTCTTTTTTGTCTTTTTGAACGTCTTCTTTGCTTTCGACGTCGTCTCTTTCTCTTCTTCCTTCGTTACGACGAACTCAACATCGGCATCGGCATCGGCATCGGCATCGGCATCGGCATCGGCATCGGCATCGGCATCGGCATCGAAGAAGGATGAAATCTGCCTAGGCCCCCTAACAACGCCTTTTCTGATTAAAGTACCTCTTCTAACTTCGTCTTCGATCTCGGCTTGTTCCTCAGCTACCAAACTGTCCAATACCTTTGCTTGGACCTGTGCATAAGCGACTTCTCGCTGGAGTTGTTCTGGATCGAGCTGAATGTCGGCTGACGATCTTCTTCTGGTCATTCTCCGTGTTATCCTTCTCTGGATCGACTGCAAGTCCTGCTGATTGGTATTACCTCGATCAAGACTAACTTGATGATAAACCCGCGGTCGGGATTCCTCATCCTGGAGTCCTTTTTTCTCCTTTATCAAAAACTTTTCCACCAAAAGCTCGCCAACGCTCTTCTCGTGCTTCTCGTTGTGCTCTCGCAACGCTGGATTGTCCTTCAACGCTTGCGATCTTATCTTTATCGTTGGCCTGTCCCGGCGAAGACGATTGCCCCTCTGTCGATCCTCGTTTCTCGAGGATAACGTTCTTGGTGTAGATACATCGATATCGGCCGTGTCAATCACCCGTCTTACCCGGGTGCTTGTTGTGTTCACAGGAGAGTAACGTCGTAAATTGCTCAATGATGATTCCGTGATCGTCGTTAGGTGTGGTGCGAATCTTCCAGACAGCGGATTGTGGAGACTTCTGCGTGAGGTTAGTAAATTTTATTGTTATTGTTACAGGAACATCATCAGATTCGGTATTGTAAAAAAGACGATATTGGGACAGGTAGAAATCTGTATTACCAATCTCCGTTTCTTTAGACTTCGATATCCTATATCTTCTAACGGATTAGATACGATTGGAAGATTTTTTTGTTATTATTGCCTGTGCTCAATGATTTTATCATTATCCGTGTTTTGAATCATCTTACTGTCAATCTTATTTACAGAAATAAAAATTAAGATTTAAAGTAAGTTCTAAAATATACTCGGACCCAGCACGTATGTTTAACAATAAAAAAAATGTGTTTACTATTATTTTTATTGTTGTTATTTATTTATATATTTATTACGTAAGTTTTGTCTCATTTTGTATAAATAAAAAAGAAAAGGAAGCGTAAAATAAAAGTAAGTAAAATAAAAACAATCGTTCGATAGAGGGTGGCACATAGTAAAGTTGGACCGTTCGCATGTGACCGTTAGGCATCGATTGACGAGCCCTTCGAGATCGGTCGTGTACACTCTTCAATGCCAAATGCTTCAATGCTTATTTTTGTACTGCGGCACGTTATAGGACGGCGGCAATGTTTCATGAACACTTGTTGGATACACGTGAAGTAGAAAAACTTCCGATCTGGCACACTACCTATCGATACGATGTCTATTGATTAATGAATCGATTGTAGCGCTCCTATCGGATAATAACAAATGACTTACTACATAGTACAATAGTATACGTTACACGCATGGGAGTAATATATGAGCCGGTTTTTTCAAAGTAGTATAAGTTCAATTAAAAGAAAAGAAAAAAAAAAATTAAAACTAGTTTCCTTATAAATTCATCAAAAAAAGTTTCACTATAAAATGTTAATGTATAAACGTTTTTTTAAAAGTAGTATAAATCTATTTGTAATAATAAATAATTAACAATTTAAAGTTTTAACTTTATCTGGTAAACAGGGTACGCCCGCCAACAAATTTTAGCAGGGTATTTTGTTAGCATTGTACACAATTTTTATAACACTATACAATATACACTGTACTACATATGTACACTATAAAATATGTTAATGCATAAATATTTTATTAAAAGTGGTATGAGTCCATTTATAATAATGCATGATTAACAAAAATTAAATATAACGATATGATTGTCTTAGTGCCTTACATACCTCCTATTAACCACGAATATTTTACGAAACTAACTACAAAAGACAAAAATGAAAAATAAAATGGTAATAAAAAATGTTATTATTTTATCTTACAATCAGTTAAATAGTTTACTTTATAGAGTTATTTAGTTATAAATTCTTTTATAATATTATCGAAAATATTTCTTATTAAAGTTAATTTTACGTTTACTTACATGTTTTCATTGTAATTATTATTAACGTTAAAGGACTGTATTTAAGAAGAGCCCACTTCAATCAAAATGGAAATTTAGATCAGTACCTATTATAATACTTACGTTTCTTAAATTTATTATTATTGAAAGTGTTATTCTTTAATAATTTTATTAATTGTTGTCGAATAATAAAATTTAACATGTTTATACCTTAAAAACTTTACTTGAATTCATTAACTTTTATTAATATTTTTAAATCAATTAAAACGCAAACCCTTAAATATTTTCGAGTAAGAATAAATGGATTTATTAAAAACAAATACTACAACCATTAAAAAAACAGCTCATATAAAACAATTGAATCGATTCATGAACACGATAATGTGTACATATGCACGTGCTTTAATGTTATCATAATTATCAATAGTTTCTACACGTTGATATTATTCATTGTACAATATATGTACATATAATAGTAAGTAAAATAAGTGAAAATGTCGTACATCATTGATCTGTAATCGATCACAGGATATTTTCAACAAAATTTAGTTCTATCTTGTTAACGGGAAAACATATAACGCAACGATCGAACGTCATTCCGAATCTAAGAAAAACGCTGACACGCAACCAAAGAATAGAGCAAAAATAAAACGTAATAAGAGGAAGGTGAGGGAAACGAAAAAAATAGTGCGATTATTGAAAATTGTTTATCAAAGGTCAATGCAAAGACCAAACGACTCGAGTCATTTAAAAAATTAAAAAATTGTTTAACTCGATGCATCGATCATACTAGAAATTAAAAAAAAAAAATGAAATATTAAGTATTTCATTATACCTGAGAAGATATATGTAGCATGTAATGTGAAAAGGGAAAAGGGAAAAGGGAAAAAGGAGAGGAATAATAAATAATTGATTGAACGCTTACCGTGGTACTCCAGTCATAAGGGAACTATGATTAGCAAATGCTCCTCCATAATAATAAGGTGTACTATCGCTGTAGTACGGCATCTTGACTACGTCTTCTTTTAGTAACGTCCGTTATTTGTTAACTAACTCGGGATCACAAAATATAGTTTACCGTAACTTCAAATCACGTAGCTAAGGCAAAAAAGTCGAACGGCGATGAAAAGCGGAGAAGTCGAGGAATAACGAACAGAAAAAGAATCGGTTTGGGAGACGACTGAACGCATTTTGCGCGGCTCACGCCGGCTCAGGTGTACGACGAGGCGTTCTCACGACTCGCGATGCCAAGACCGACTGAGTTTAAACCAGCGACCCAGTGTAATAATAGATCCTTAGTATGAGCTTTCCTACTGTCCAACTATACTACCTAGACTTCGACAACCCGTATACAAGCACACATCGCTGATAATTACAATTCCGAAATATGATGGTAAACACATGTATACGTGTGCAGGTGTACGTAAGCGCGCGTGAGCTAGTACACCTCTCGTTAAAGTTATAAAATTAGTCTAAAATAAAGAAACATACACCGAGATCTACGTCAAGATGAGCGAGCATGAAATCAAGTAATATTCGCATAAAATTTCAGGAAAGTAATATTAAGTCGTTACTCATGAAATATTCGATTTCATACATTATTTTTTCTTTTAAAAATCGGACATTTCATATGTAACAACCTAATGAATACGGATCGACGTAACGAGTGTCAATTACCACCTTATTTACAATTCAAAACGAATTTTTAACAATTTGTAGAATATTAACATAGGTGATCGAAGGCGTTAAAGCTTGTTCGTTTTTACATTAGTAGAACCACGCATACGAACCATCATACCGTGTTACTTCGTAGTAATTTCCTTTGTATATTATATGCCGATTGTATACATAGAGTAACTATGGCTTATAGCAAAGATTTTTTATTTTATATGTAATTTAAATATCATACTTTTCGTATATAAGTAGAAAAAGGTGCACCGAGATTTTTTTTAAATTGATATTTACTTTCGTGTTATACCTACCATCGCATTTTAATCCTTGACGAAAAAACCCATATAGCAAAGAACCACAATGATCGCAAAATGTTGGGGACATAAAAGTATGTGGTCGGAATCTGTGAGGAACGTCCACTTTAAAACGTTCCCTCAGGTACTACCGTCAAACAAGTAAATAAATAAATAATCCGTTTGAAAAAGTGATAAAACAATTTAGCGTCTGATTCGTCTAAAACATGAACGGTAGAAAAATACTCACTACTGTATTTTCCGATTCTCTTCCACTTTCTGGACATTTTGTTAACAACTTGTCGTGACATTTCTTGTGTACCGCAGTTTGGCAAGCTAGAGTACAATGAAACATTAATAAAAATGATGTAAGCAAGCTAGGTATGTAGTGACAAAAATAAGGTGAAGAATAAAATTTACCTTGGCATTGGTAGCCTTGCTTTCCAAAACCCCTATCAGAAAAATCGTATAAAAAATTAAAACATTTCCCTTCGTGAGAAAACAGAAATTAGTTTTAACTGATTGACGCCCAAAATGAAAGACGTATGACGCCAGAAATTATTTATAAATAAACGACTCGATTAGTATCAAAGAATCTCGTTTACGGAATAATATTGGGTTGTCCGGAAAATTAATGCCGAATCTTGAGAAAAGTTCAGGGATAAAAATTTATTTATTTTAAAAACTAAAGTCGATTTATTTTAAAAAATCAGATCAAATATATTATTTAAATATATACACAAAATAAATGCGTTTTTAGTATCGGTATTCGTGTACTGATATGTTTTGATACATATGCAGGTATATAGAGAAGCGACATGAACTTTTTAGACAACTCAATAGTTCCGTTAAAAAATAGATTGACGCGCATTTAACTCTTAAAAGACCGAAAGGGTTCAATGGACCCTGCTCATAAGTCGTTAATATAAATTAAATTAAATTAAACTAAATTGTTGTATTAAATGTATCAAATGAATTAATGAATTAACGAATTAAATAAATAAATAAAATTAACAAAAAAAAATATATATGTATATATATATATATATAAACATTTTTGTTTTAATTATTTTTCATACAGCGGTACTACATTGGACCCTGTCAGTCTTTTACGTTCTTTCCTTAGGGTCGTCTTTTATTTAAAGTTTAAGGATATCAAACGCATTTTGCACGAACTTTCATTACGCTAGATTTCTAAACGACGAATATATATTATACTATATGAAATACAGAGAAGCTTACCACAGGAAATCTTTACAAAAGGCACAAAATGTCGGTTGTCTAAAAAACTTGGCAACTAATCTGTGACCTCGTATAACATGTACTTTATTGTGTTTGACAGCACCCCTTCTTCCCGTTATCGCACGACCTACGTTAGTCTCTCGTAATGCTGCTGTCTGCGGTGATGTAGCAATGAAATCCCTTCGCGGTACCCTAGTCCTGTACACGTAAGTTCTAGGCGTCGATGTTGTTGCTGGTAAATCTTCAAGTTTCACAGGATGCGGTACTCTTGTTCTAAAATCATTTGCAAATATTGAATTGAGTTTACAAGGGGGAAAAAAAAAGAAAAAAGAAAAAAAAATCGTAAATGTCTCTAACCTGTATGCGTATCTTTCAACGATAGCTCGTGGTAGAGGATTCTCATGGTCTAACACAGTTCTTCTTTCACATCCTGCGCCACAACGACTGCCACTGCTATTACTACCACCACCGCCATTATCAGCACTTCCGCCAATACCACCACCACTGCTACCGCTACCGCCGCTACCACGACCGCCACCACTACCGCTACTACTACTGCTGCCGCCACCACCACGACCACCACCACTACGAATACCACTGCTACCTCCTCCACCACCACCACCGCCGCCACTACCAGCATTCCTTTTTTTTGCGTGACAACCACCACGTGTGAACATCATGGCCCACGAATTTACCCTTTATAATAAACACCACTTAATTGCTTCACGTTAATTCTGCGATTCTTGTACTCGACGTTGCATCCAAATTCGAGTCGACAATACGGTGATTTTTAATATTCACCTGCTTGTAAAAAATACGAAATATTTGTGATTAGATATTTATTTGACCTATTATCTGCGTTTAACGAGTATACACGTCATTTTAAAACCTAAATTTGGTGCAAATCGTCGAATATACTAGTCATATGAAAAAAATACCATTTGCTTTTGAAAATATGTATATAATATTCGTCGATATATATTCGAATAATATTCGAGTCGTAACCTAAATAAGGTCGGTTATATTTAATAATCTTGATATTTATTAACAAATTAAAGTATTACATTTAATCAATAATGTAATTTCTCGTTATAAAGACAACCGGTTAACCCTACATAACTAAACTACTAAATAAAAAGTACTAAACACGAAAACTAAATAAAGAAGCGTTATTACCAAGAATTCGTAACAATAAGAACGTCAATTAACACGTTAAGCGCCGCGTCGGGAATCGGCGACAAATCTGTCACCGACAGTACCTATACTTGCCGTTCAGACCGCGTCAGTCACCGGTGACTGACAATATACTTTCCAATCAATAGCTGACGATTGACGTGGCGTGAACGGAATGTAAACAAAGTAGGCTCGGCGCTTAAATGTGTTAAAAACACGAACATAATTGAAGTGTTTTTTATTTGATAGAGAAATAGGACATATGAAATAAATTACATTTAAACATATTACGTTGAGCAAATGTAAAATTGAATCACTTATAACCTAGACGACACTGCACAATGCACTGTTTTAAGGTATTAGCTTCGTCATTTTGGCAAATTTCTAATTATCTAGGGTTAATACTACCCGAATAAAATTTTACAAACTAAAATAGTATGTTCATTTTTACAACCGTACTTGTTTATGTTATTAGCTAATACTAACACATTAAGCGCCGAACTGTCTTCACTTCACTATCCATTTAGGCCACCGATATCGTCAACTTGAGCGATACAAAAAGTCCATTGTCGGTCGCCGGTGACCGACATGGTCTGAATAGAATTTACTATCGCTCATTAGTGATCGACGTGGCGCTTAATGTATTAAAACAGTATAAAATATTAGGTGACCTAAAAGTTGTGCCGTTTTCGTTTCTCAATTTTTTGAAAGCAAAACAATTGAATTTGATAAAACTGAAATTTATAAATTAGTCTCCCCCCCTACCCCCACCCCTCGCTGATAAAGAATGCTACAATGTAATGGTGAATATTTGTATAAATAAAATTATTATAAATAAAAATAAATGTATTTTTATTTTAACTGTAAATAGTCGCAGAGCTTTCTTTATTGCCTGATATTTAGATTATAAGAGAAACGGAAACGTAACCTTACGTTCATATAGTTTGTATCTTTCATGTTTATGAAGCAAATTATCGAATACCTCTTACCGATAAACCTTTCAAACATACGCGTTTCGTACTGTTTTTATAGCCAAGAGACACGCGAGACCAACGGAATCACGTTAACTGCCAAATCATCTTCCCTCTGTTATAATTATTTCAATCCGGCCCTTTCTTTTTTTTTTTTTT
>JAIFRP010000350.1:41078-54335 GCA_032403825.1 Odynerus spinipes
ATTGAAAAAAAATCCAACAAGAGCTTGCAAAGTATGTACGAAACAAAAGAAAAGGTGTGAAACTACGTGGGAATGTAAGAACTGTCGCGTCGCGTTACATGTACACCGGCAGCCAATAATCTCTCACCAGTCGATTTGCCGACGAGAGGAGAAGGTTCCCTCTCCATGCGCCTGATTTTCCATATCCGTATAAAGAAACATACGATTGTGTACCGACAATTTTTGTATGTGACCAAGGTGCGCCATATCTTCGGAGGCACACGGACGAGCAGGCGACTGTTTCAACTGCTCGAACAAACGTGATTCTCATTTTGTCATCTTTGCGACGATCTAGCGTGGTAAAAGATCAATATTAATGTGAATTGAGAGCCACTCTTAGTTTATCTATGTAATTTCGTAGTTACATCGCACCTTCTCATGCATGCACATAGCTGAATCAGTAATTTTGACGCTTCTCCTATCGGCGGCAAATTGACTGTTATTGACTGCCGGTGTACATGAATACCGATATTAAAAACGTATTACTTTCACGTATATTTAAATGAGATATTTAGCTTAGATTTTGACATTTTCATGTCTTTGCTTTGGCACATAAACTTGAAAAGCGTTACGAAATGGAGCATCACGAAAAAGCGTCACGGAAAGAAACAAAAACCGTTCGCTATATTCTATCTTACTTGCTCTCGATACATTTCGTTCGTTCGTTCTTTATCTCCAGAAACAAAGAGCGTCCGCTATATTTTCTCTTACTCACTCTCGATACGTTTCATCTGCTTTCTTTTGTCAATTCATAAGTGAGCTGTGAGCTGAATAATTCGGTGGACAACGCAAAATGGAGCGTAAAAATATGACGTGCATCGACGGAATCTTTACTCGAAACGTATCGAACGTACAAACGTTAGCTTACGTGTCGTGTTTTTCTAACCATCGTCCATTGCTCACTATTACCACCCCTAACGATAATGATGTAAATAAGGAACCTTGTACTAGCGGTAGTTAATTGTTAGATGTATATTTTTGCGCTAAATAAATTTAACGTTTACAATTAGTCATTGGAATCATTTCACACGAATCGAGGCTCGCGATGTTTGTCGTTCGAGTCATGACGTTAGCGCGAGGCGCTACGTCGAAACATCGGAGTACGTACATTAAATCTCGAAACGCTTTATACATTTTCTTATACATTTCCATGGAGGACGCCGGAGGAGCGACATGAAAATGTCTCGCTGTGTTGCGGAGTTGTACGCAAGCTGACTTCGGATTTTTTATAAATAAATCGATCTTTGTTGTTTAAATAAATAAATATTTATCTTTAAATTTTTCTTAAAAATTGGTACGAATTTTCCGGACGAAAGTGGAAATACCTCTCTCTTATAACGACTCTTCTGATGATCTCAAATAAACGTGTTACAGTACGAAGTGCGACATAATTATTATAATTTTATACATAGCTGACCTTAACTACTCACTATACAAACATTCTCTGTCTTGGACGGAGGTGTTCTTGCTTATATATAGGGTGTCTCGGCTAAATGGAATTACCTAAATATCTTCGTTGTTTACAATGTTATGAAAAACCTTTAAAGGAAAAGGTTGTACTAATTTAGGGGGAAAATTTTATGGCAGAAACAAAAAAAATTTAGATTCATTTTTTTAATGAGATTTCGAGGTCATCGTTGTTTTTTTTAAATGGAACTATATATTTTTATTTCGATATTATTGTAGAGCATAAAAAATAAAATTTAATGACACACTAACCATATTATTTCGATCATTTATTTTTGAGATATTTATATTTCAATATTTAGATAAATAAGAATTGTGTGAGTCCAATCTTCTTCGTCGTGTTCAGTAAACGTAAAGTAGGGTAGACTGGGTACGGTTGTAACAATTTTGCTTTGATTGCCCGTAGTATCAACAGTATGCTAATGAGCTTTAATAAAATTGTCGAAAATGTAAGAATATATATTTGTCTTGAAATGCATACTAGAATTTTATACCCAAGTACAATAGTTTTCTCACAGGAGTAGTTTTAGAAAAGGTCTGTCTCTGTTACAACCGACCCCCATACCAGGGGCGGTTGTAACATGAACAAATAATGCTTAATAGGCGTATTTCAATCAGTTTTATTACTCATCAGAAATGTAATAAATATAGTTCTACATTGCTTAAGAGGCTGTTCACCACCTTTCGCTCGAATCGCGCGTGACTTCAGCGACAGGTGTGGTAAAAAATTGAATTTCAAACGCAATCGGGGAACGCTGTCCCCATCATACGCCCATCGTATCGATGTATAAATTTGTCAGTTATATCCCTTTTGCGCTTGACCAAACAATTGAGTTCTATAAATTAGAGTATCAGTATTAGTGGTTCATATGTTCGGCGTGCATTTGCAATAACCGTGCTAAACAGAATCGTACAGCTGCTACGCTTTTGTTTGACAACAAATGCACAGGGAACTTTTAATATAATTCATATATGTATGTATGTATACTATAATTAGTATATAAATGTCAGTTACAAAAGAAAACTGTACCGATTATTTTAGAAATAGTAAGTTGAGTATCTTACTCTGAACAGTAGAATTAGTCTTGTTTTGCATCATTTATTTCTCACGGACTAGATACCTCAATAAAGTGCCGCGCCGGAGAAACCGCCCGTAGAGAAAGGGTTAATAAAATAATCGGCAGAACTTTTTTTTCGTAACGGTAATTTTATATATTGCTTACCATATGTATTAATTATACTAATTATATATCTCTATATATTCGCAAAATTGTTATTGCATAATTATTTATTTGAACCAATCATTACGGGTTCTGTAACCCTACACGTTACTCGCTACGCCGCTTCGTGTTTTGCATAATTATTTATTTATTCTGCCATAACTAAGCAACGGGCCCACATATCGGAATGAATCTTTTTCCGTTCTGCCGCGTATGTTCTCTAAATAGGTAGCGTCCGCAATATTTTTCTAATTGTTGCTATTTTTACATTGTTATTGTAAAAAATTGAAATTATGAAATTAAAAAGATGTTGAAAGATTATAGTTAACAAAATGTTTCTTGCAAGTGGTAATACACTAAAAAGTCACAACTGTAGTGCACACAAATTATGACCTCTGGTTTTTTAGTGGTTTACGCGGTCGAAGATACCAGGCGTAATTGTAAATCGATTTTGATGATCAAGGTCTCATTTGAAAGAGAAAGGTGTAACCTGGTCGAAGATACCAGGCGTAATTGTTAACCGATTTTGATGATCAATGTCTCATTTGAAAGAGGAAGGTTTAATTTAGTACCGTATCTTTTCATAAATTTGAAAAAGTTTTATTATCTTTAACAAAAATTGTGTCAAAATATGCTGTTTAAAACAATATAAACAAATAATTAATCGGCCGGATAAACAAATAATTATTCGATAACTGATACTTATTCTTAACTGTCACTTATATTTAGGTTAACATTCGCGAAGAGATTGCCCGTTGCTTAGTTACGACTGAATAAACAATTTGTACCATGTTCCACCTTGCACTAATTTTGTAATAACGTTGTTAACAATTGAGCTACCAAAAAATTGTTTAGGGATGAAATCAATCGGAGACCCACGCATACAAGATGGAAAAGATTTCAATCGAATTGATCCATCCGTCTAGGATTAGCGCCCGGTCATACAAAAAATCGATAATTTTACAATAACTTTGCAAATAATAAAGGTATCGAAAAATTTATTCGGAACGGGACCAATGGGAAACTAACCAGCCTTTCAGGCCGGTCGGGGGCTTCGCCCCCTGGACCCCCCTGGCAAAAAAGCTTCGCTTTTTCGCATTAAGCACGACCGGGATAGTGGTCGGCTCGTTACGCTTACCTCCCCCTTTTATTTTGGTCGTCGGCTCGCTGCGCTCGCCTCCCCTTTTTTATGAATTTTTTAATTTTTCAAACGCACGCCATTTTGTTACCGAGAGTCGAATCGAACCGAAATTGTAAGTAGATCCAAGTTGGATGCATCCTGATTTTTTATCTAAATTTCAACTCGATTCGTCCAGCCGTTTTGACTGAGCAGTGGATACACACACTCGCGCGCGCACACACATACATTTAGATTTTGTAATGAAACGTAAAGATCCAAAAGGATTTTCAGATATTTCGAATAGTTTCGGAGATAATTGAATGTTACACTTTTTGCTCTATCGAGATCATAAGGAACTCCCTGCGGTCGTGCCAAAAACTATTAGATTAAACAAATTTCATCCCGATCGATTCATCCGTCTAGATCGATTCATCTCATTTGTTTTTCGTTACGCATTTTCGTGTCGTTTTAGGCTCACCCCGTGCCATAAAAAGTTTCACTTCAAAAAAAATTGCAAAACTGGACCTGCGCCATATTAAAAAAAAAATAAAATCTCAAAATATCACATTTTTCGTTGTACCGATTTTCACGCCGAGTTTCACTCTGATCGAAGGATACGAGTTAGCTGACCGGAGAAACAGGGGATGTTAGTTTTCATTTCGTTGCTCGGCTCTATCTTATTACACGGCCTCGACCTTCGTAAAATTACTCGACTCGGATAGACTGAAAACAACGTTAGGTCGGATACACCCGTTTTTATCCATTTCTCTCTTCTTTTCTTTGCTTCTCTTCTCTTTAGCGTTCGCGGAGAAGACAATTACGAAAGATCATGGCATATAAGTACAGTAGAACGCCGATTATCCGAAGTAATTGGGAGACAAACTTGTTCGGATAAGCGGTTTTACGGATAACACTGTCCAACAGTGAAAAAATTACTTGATGGCCACTAGGTGATCCTTATAGATCTTGTCGCGCTAAAAACGAATCTGCAATCCGTTTGTCTCCATCACCCTCAGTTTTTGAAAAAATCTATTTTGAAAAAAATGGCCGTTTTTCAACTTTAACTTCAATTTTCGTCGTAAGTATTAGTGACATACAATTTCTTTTCGGTTCGCTGAATTCTGTAGAGTATTACGAATAAAATGCTATGCAACACTTTTGCAATACTAGTTTCTAAATATGTTTAAATATTAATTAAAGTCGACGGGACATGTTTCGGACACCTTTTTTTGCGAGACTTTTTTCAATTTTCCGTCGAAACTAGACGTGTGGCGCGCATTCTAATTACAGGACGTGATAGAGCAGACATTTTTCTATAAGAAATCATCAGGCCAATATGGAAAAAGAATTTTGTTTTCGCACGAGAATACAAAATATTCGTGCAAGTCGCGCGGCGTCAGCAGTGGTTCTCCGTGACACCGTGCTTGACGCGCGGCGTTATAAGGCTACGCAGAGTGCTGGCACGCGCATCAGTCCGAGAACCACTGTTGTTTTCTGAAGAAAACAAATTTGTAAATATGTTGCGAATCAACTAGAAATGAAACAGTTTTCAGATATGCATGCTTACGATGTGAAAGAATACATAGAAAGTAAACAAAATGAAGCACAAAAAATAAATTAAATATTCTTGGATTCTACCAAGTACATGGTTTAAATATGTATATTTATAGGTGACTTATTCTTATATTCGGATAATCGAAATTCAGATACTCGACGTTTCGTGTAATTAGCGTTCGGATAATTGACGTTCTACTGTACATACATATGTATATGAGTTTAGAATCTAGTTGGAAATTAATCCATCGGACCTCTTGACGACCCTTCAAATAACCCATAACGCTCGATTTTTCTTCTTTTTCTTTTTGGTTCGTAAGAAGATGAAGAAGAATAATAATAAAAGAAGAATTGTAAAGCCAGCATAGATTAACGAAATACATCGTATTTTTAGTGGTCTTCGTTACTTGGCCTAAGCTAAGTACTTGGACGTTTGTCCGAGCCCTTTGGTGACCTCCGAAAAGAATGAGAGAGAGAGAGAGAGACAGAGAGAGTAAGAGAAAGAGAGAGAGTAGGTGGGGGGGGGACATAACCGCTTACATTTGCTCTCCCCGAGGGGGAATCGTAGAGGAGCGAGAGCGAGCAGATTGCTGTGCAATGGATACGATATAAAAAAACTTTTTTGAAAAAAAATAGAAACCGACTTCGAAAGTGGAGCGTAAAAAGCGCTGAAAAGCATAAAATAATTTTATGTTATAAATTAAAATGATACTCAAAAAATTACAACCTTTTCGAAGGCGGCACAAAATGTCCCTGCACACTTATTTTCACGACATAAGGATAAGTGCATTCACTCTTAATTTTTACGGTCACTATATTTTGGTAAATGTTAAAAAACACTACCGCCCCCCTCGAAGGTGAGTGGAGGTAGTCTTATTTTGTAGCGGGAGGTTTCCTAAACATAAAGACATGTTTTATGCGGCGATCACCGTAGCAGAAAAAAATATGATAGTATTAAAACCCAGACACAACCCAGACACAAACACTGGTCTGTGTAGAAATAAGAAATCAATTTTCATTTCATGATCAGTCCTCATTGCGTATACACTCGTGTATACGTGTATAGTCCAAGGAAGGGGGAGAGTTATCCTTAACATTTATCACTCGAATCAGGTTTGAAAATCGCTATTTTAATACAATCATATTTTTTATCCATGAACCACTCTCTACAAAATAAGACTACCCCCACCCTTCTCCGAGAGCGAGGGTGTTTTCTTGGCAAATTACCAACTTTGTGCATAATGTTGCAAAATAAAAAGCATTCGCGACAAAACTGAAAAGGTTTGATTCCCATAAATGGTCCCATTGCTTAGAAACGACCGAATAAACAAATAATTATGCAATAAGAACGTGACTAATAAATATGCGACATCTGGGACAAGATTCAGATGATTTGACTCCAAAAATCGTATTCGTTGCTTAGAAGTGACCTAATAAACAATTGTTCAACAAATAATGCAAATATAGTTACAAATGGAAAATTACCATGTACGCTACTATTTAGAGAACACCCGCGGCAAGACGGAAAAAGATTCATCCCGATACGTGCACCCGTCCCTTAGTTACAGCCGAATAAACAAATAATTATGCAATAACAATTTCACTAGTATGTAGAGAATATCCACGACAAGATTCAAAAGGTTTGATTCCAATAAGTAGACCACTTGCTTAGAAATAGCCGAATACTCAATAAACAATACTCAATAAACAATGCAAATATAGCAACAAGTGCAAACTTACTGCAAACATTACTATCTGGAAAAGCTACACAACAGCATGGAAATAGATTCATTGCGATATGTGATCCCGTTCCTTAGTTATGGCCGAATAAACAAATGTAATAGTTATCTAATAACAATATAACAAAGCGACAATCGAAAAATTATTGCACACTCTACTATCTAGAGAAGATACAGGACAGGACGGAAAAAGATTCATTCCGATATGTGGTCCCGTTCCTCAGTTATGGCCATATAAACAATTAATTATTCAATAAACAGTGCGAATACAGCAACAATGGAAAAATTATTACACAGAGTACTATCTAGACAACATCCGCGACAAGAGGTAAAAAGATTTATTTCGATATGTGGTCTCCTTGCTTAGCTGTGGCCGAATAAACAAATAATTATGCAATAACAATATAAATAAAGCGACAATCGAGCATGTCTGCAAAAGTTTATTACGTAGACAACATCCACGACAACGTAGAATAGTTTTCGTTCCGATAAATCGGCCCATTCCTTCCGAAAGATACGATAAACAATCGGGACCATGTCGCACCTCGCACTAATTTTGCAATAACTTCATTAACAATGGAGCTATCCAAAGATTTATTGGGAATGAGACCAATCGGAGACCCGTGCGTACAAGATACCAAAGGTTTCAATCGAATCGATCCATCCGCATCGAAGTACTGCCCGGATATACAAACAATTAGTAATTTTGCAATAATTTTGTAAACAATAAAAGTATCGCAAAATTTGTTGGGAATGGAATCAATGCGAAACTAAAACCTATCACTTAAAAAAAATTTCATCCCGATTGGTCCATCCGTCCAAAAGTATTGCCCGGACATATAAAAAATCTATAATTTTGCAATAACTTTGTAAACAATTGAGGTATCGAAATTTTTTTGCGAACGGGACCAATGGGAGACTAAACCCCACCGGATGGAAAAAGTTTCATCCCGATCGGTCCATTTGTCTAGGAATGGTTCCCGGACATACAAAAAAAAACAAAAGGGACATCGCCCACTGTCTCTAACCCCTCTCTCTTGTTCTCCTGTTGCGATGCACCATTACGAGTCGATCCATAAGTACAGCGTCATTTAACTGCAACGGAACGCGGATGTTTCTACATATATGTATAAAGCTGCGTGTGTGATTATCCGTATAAACTTATACATACTCATACGTGTGTGCGTTTAAGCGCATATACAACATACGATATTTGGTTTATAGGCCATTTTGTAGAATTCGTGTATTCGGTGCATCATGATTTTTCTGCATTGGCCAAACTATCGGTGTCCCTGCCTCGAAATATTTCTGTTTATTTGACGGTCTTGATTTTCGATTAAAATAAATTTTTTGCTTGTCCAGCACGCATTTCGAATCGTATTGATATCGGATTATACATAGGCACACACGTATATACGTGTTGTATTTTTAAAGACATCGAGGTTGGCTTTACACGTAAACGAAATGGATCGACGTAATGCATATTGCTTCATGGTTATTGTACGGCCGTTAGCCATTACTTCCAATCGAGACACAAATTGGACCCCGAGTACCCTCGAATTGTGGCGCGCCGTAAATTCGTGACCTTTGCCCCCGGTCATCCATTCTCGTGCATCCGTACTTTATCCATTTCGGATAAAATGGAAACGAAAAATCACGGAGTCTTTCTTCGACTCTCTCCCCGCTCCATCTTGGAATCGTGTTCAATCGGCTTGAATATATAAATCCGAACCTACTCGAATCTATTCGAATCTATTCGGGAAAAGTGTTTTCGCTTTCCGTTAAGGTTCCCTTCTAGCTCGAGACGGTGACAGTTTCAAGTGACTTTCTGAATTATAGCTTTTAAATTGCTCTCGAACGAGCGCAACGTAATTAAAGGGTGTATTCGTGAGATAGAACGCAGGCATAGGCGAGGCACAGCATTTATTGCATAGACTCACCGTTTATAACCCGATACGACAATGGACACCCAGTAGAATGAATTTACGACGCTCGACATGGCTACGATGACGTATCTCCTAGTAAAAGCTGTAGATAGGAATATACTCTGAAATGAGGACGTTTCATTCAATTATTTTTCGAAAAAAGAAGCGTGCATGAGGTGTAAAACAAAATCGAAATGAAAAAGCTTTATATGCAACAAACTCGTTAGAGACTCTCTATCGATGGCGGGGATTTATTTCCGGCTCAATAAATATCGCTCGAAACTTTAGTCGGTATTGCACGACCCGCTTGTTCGCTCACAGATTCGTTCACGCGTTCGCGAGCCGCGAACCATCCGATGTTGTATGATTAAATGTAACTTTCATCGAGTAGTGGTTGTAACGTATGATTCTGTATAGTGAAAGGTACTACGAGTGTGAGAAAGAAAGAATGAGAAAGAGATACACATCTATATAGATAGAGTAGCTACACCTACATATGTGTACGCGTACCAACGCGTACATACATGCGTATGTACTTGTAAGTATAATTGATCATATCTACATATATTACATACATAAATATAGATACATACATACATGTCAAAGCATGTAATATAAGTGCCTACCCCCCCCCACACACACACACACACACACACATACACTTACGTATCTAGACGTCCATATTGTGTACATACGAAGGGGAAACGGTTAGCCTCCAAGTCTCTCCGAAAAGCCACGAGTATCATCCTTGGGGAATTAAAATGCTCGTGAGAAGAGTTAACGCGTCGCGCTTCGTATTTCGTGCGATAAATCGCAAAAGGATTTAATCAGCGGTGGCAGGGGAAAAAGCGCGAGAACGGACGTCTCGTTTCGTTGTTTATCACTCTATCTCTATCTCACTCTCACGCATCCCATATACATATCGCATACGTGCGTAGTCTACTGTCCGTTATAGTGTATCCCCTTCTAGTGATATTCATTTTCGATGAACATCCGAGGCTTCATTACGCGTAGTACGTATCATCGTGCGTTGTTAGAGGTGAAGCTTCATTGGAAATGCGATCTCACTAACGCGAGCATGCGTTCCCTACACGTTAATATTCTGATAATGCAAATTCTCTGTCTCTCTCCCCTCTTCCCCCACCCCTACTCTCACCCGTCACTCTTCTATTTCGGACACTTCTCTCCCCACTTATATCTTTAACTGCCTCTAACTTAAATCTGACGTCTGCTCTCCAGATCTATGTACCACTGGGCTTGAGCTGGCCATTCCATTCTTTCGTACTACTGCATTTCGAAAATCTTTCATCGCCTCGGTTAGTTATTTTTGGAATTCTCTCTCCGAGCGTATTCGTCTTGCACCTTCCCTAACCAGTTTTAAGGCACAACTTTTTACCTCCCTTCTAAAAACCTTCTGATTCTCTCAGTCTCTCTTCCTCTTCCAACTCCCTCCTTCTCTCCTTTCCTTTTATTTTCTCTCCACTTACTCTTACACTTGTTCCTATCTCCTCTATATATCTTTCTTTCCCTCTCTTCCTCTGTACTTATGCTTCTTTTTATTATATTATATTTTATTTTTATTATTATTATTTTTTGTCATTTTTGTATTTTTCTGCATGTTTGTAATTTGTCGTCTCTGCGGGCATTTGCCCATAGACGTAATAAAAGTATCTATCTATCTATTTATGTATCTATCTATCTATCTATCTGTCTGTCTGTCTGTCTGTCTGTCTGTCTGTTTGTCTATCTGTCTGTCTGTCTGTTTGTCTATCTGTCTATCTATCTATCTATCAATCTATCAATCTCTTTCTCTCTCTCTCTCTCTCTCTCTCTCTCTAAATCTAAATCTAAATCTAAATCTAAATCTAAATCTAAATCTAATCTCTCTGTCTCTCTGTTTACCTATTCATCTATCCATTTATCTATTCTTTTTTTTGTACCAACGCGATATCCAAATAATTCGTTGATCACCTCGTTCATTATCTCATTAACGTCTACGCGCAAACAGAAAACTAAAGTCCAAAATTGCAAGAAGGAAGGATAGAAAGAGCACAAGGCGTGTTTACAATTCTCTTTTTTTTTAACTCAACATCATGCGGTAAAGGCGAAGACGCGCGAGCTTGCAGTCCTAGCGAGGATTATCGAGAAAGGACCGACGAGGAATCGCTCCTTAGCTCCCGAAATCTAATTAAGCCTCGCCGTGGCACGTAACTCAATTTGCCGCAAGTCGTGAAGAACGAAGGAAAGAAAAAGAGAGAAAAGAATTAGAAAGGGGCAGTAGAGAGAAGTAACGTTTTAGAAAGAAACAAAGTTAATTCGCGAATCGAACAGTACTACACGCTTTTATCTCGCTCTTTCTTTATAGTTCTTCTCTGATAGATATAAAATAAGATATAATAGATATAAAATTCGTAAGTAGACTATGTCGCTTTTTTTTTTGTATGTCCGGGCACTACTCCTAGACGGATGGACCGATCGGGATGAAATTTTTTCCACCTCGTAGGTTCTGCTCTCCCATTGGTCCCGTTTGCAAAAAATATTCGATATCTCTATTGTTAACAAAGTTATTTAAGAAAAAACGATTTTCGTTTGTGTCGGGCACTACTCCTAGACGGATGCACCGATTGGGATGAAATTTGTTTCATCCGATAGTTTTTAGTTTCCCATTGATTACGTTTTGAATAAATTTTTCGATACCTTTATTATTTGCAAAGTTATTGCAAAATTATCAAGTTTTTGTATGACCGGGCACTACTCCTAGACGGATGGACCAATTCGATTGAAACCTTTCCTATCTCATACGCATGGGTCTCCGATTGATTTCATTCCTAAACAATTTTTTGGTAGCTCAATTGTTAACAACGTTATTACAAAATTAGTGCAAGGTGGAATATCGTACCAATAGTTTATTGAGCCGTAACTAAGCAACAGGCAATCTCTTCGCGAATGTTAACCTAAATATAAGTGACAGTTAAGAATAAGTATCAGTTATCGAATAATTATTTGTTTATCCGGCCATAACTAAGCAACGGGTCCACTTATTCGAATGAAACCTTCTAAATCTCTTCGCGGATGTTATTATAAAAATTAAATTATATCTAATATATCTAAATTATATTTTGCAAGTAGTAATACACTAAAAAGAATGAAATAAAAAATATTTTTACAAAAAAATATAAACCGACTTCGAACATGGAGTGGAAGAAAGCGCTGAAAAGTATAAAATAATTTTTGTTTATAAATTAAAATGATACTCAAAAAATTGCAACTTTCTCGAAAGCGGCACAAAATGTCCTTGCACACTTATTTTCACGACATAAGAATGAGTGCATTCACTCTGAAATCTGAAATCCGAACCAGCCAGATACGTCTTAAGCAGAATGTACAGTTAATTTTGTGCCGCCTTTTGTGCTGCGGTATAGAGGTTTGGAGTTCATGAAAAAGTTGCTGGTCTTAACGCAATCTTTCTGTTGAGAATTTTTGTTAAATTTAAATGAGAATGACACAGGTTATGGTTGAGTGATTAACTCTTGATGAGATGTTGTCAATAATCTCCTTACCTTTGATCAAGGAATGTTTGATCGTTACTTGAGATCTCCTTTGAGAGTCTATGAGATGACAAGAGCAGGTGAAGGTGGTGAGACGACTAGGACAATAAGCGGCGTTGAGGTGACCACGTGGTGATGATGAGTGAGATTCTGCGACGATGAGCGTTCCTCTTTACAATATATTATTGAAATCAGCAAATGATGGAGGTGTGATCACGCCTGAGATCCCTTTTTAACCGACTTCGAAAAGGAGGAGGTTACTCAATTCGACAGTGGGCGATGTCCCTTTTTTTTGTCTAATTGTATTAATTGTTCAAGGTTACTAGCGCACAAACACAGATGATCACAATGCACGACACAATCCACGTGCTTTCGAGAAGCTTCTTTTTGAGGTTAGAGAATGCGTCGGTTGTGCGCGAGACCACGTGACCCGTCCTCGGCGTCTGATTCGCTGTCACCCACCGGCACACGCTTCCGCGTGAGCGTGACGGGCCGTGATTGTGTTTTCCGAGATTGTGCCCAGGAAGTGCCGCCATCAGACGGGTTTTAATGGCACTTTCCTGAACACCTTCCCACAGTCTTTTTGCATGTACAATAAGAGCAGTCCTTGTCCTATCACTGACAACATATACGGATAGACCTCTC
>JAIFRP010000375.1:6791-22490 GCA_032403825.1 Odynerus spinipes
TGCTATTTTACCTTGTTGTTTAAACAATTAAAGTTGTAAAATTGAACGGATGTTGAAAGATTATAGTTAACAGAACGTTTCTTGTAAGTAGTAGTACACTAAAAAGAGTGAAATAAAAAAACTTTTTCGAAAAAAATGGAAACCGACTTCGAAAATGAAGCGTAAAAAAGCGCTAAAAAGTACAAAATAATTTTTGTTTATAAATTAAAATGATAGTCAAAAAACTGCAACCTTTTCGAAGGCGGCACAAAATTAACAGCACATTCTGCATAAGAGACAGTTATAGAGTGACTGTAAAAATTAAGAGTGAATGCACTCATCCTTATGTCGCGAAAATAAGTGTGCAGGGACATTTTGTGCCGTCTTCGAATTTCTCTTATGTTAGTACTGGTATTTTTGTTTACGTTAGATGACCCTACGTTACATACAACCTTTTCGCTCGATTTTATACTTTTATTTTCTATTGACTTTAAGGACTTTAGTGACCCGGTTCTCGAACGTTATTCGCTATAAATCGACGTTACTTTCGCTAGTCATATATGAGCCGTTCACTGCACAAATCGATTAACTCCACTTTTTGAAAAATCTTAGATTTAATTGTAAAAGCACTTGATATATTATTATTATCATTATTATTATTATTATTATTATTATTTCATCGCATTTCCTCAATTTTTGTTTTATAGAGTTAATCGATTTGTGCAATGAAGGGCTCATATATCTGTTATAATATCTTTTTAATTTGTTACGGTTCGAGGTTGTACCTCTAGTTGGGCGCCATTTTGTAATGTTCCTTTGTATCTCGTAAAATGAATACAACGAAATTTGTCTCTTGTCAAATTATTTGTGTAATCATGTAAAAATTAATTAATAATTTGTATCTAAAAATACCGATCAATTACAACGAGTTCCTAAATTAATTTCTCGACCAACAGACCTGGTCGGATGGTCAAACTACGATTCGCTATTGTATATGTGTTGATTTATGTGTGATAATGAGAGTTCTTAATTATTCTTGTACTCATCTGTCCTTTAAAGTGCTATCGTTGATGCCGATGGTCGTTTCGCGATGAAACTTGCCGGATCCGGTCTTCTATATCTCTCTTTATTTTCGTCTTCGGTTCTCTTTGCGATTTGACTGATCGGCTCACGGGTCAGAGTACGAATGAGTCTCTCTCTAATGAGAGACAGCCGATTCCTCCCCACCTCTCTCTCTCTCTCTCTCTCTCTCTCTCTCTCTCTCTCTCTGTATGTAAGTACAGTCTTATCACACGTGCTATCTTGCTCCTCTTTTTAAACAAATTACTGCCGCACTCTGCCTTCGGGCGATTTGTTTCAGGCTTTCTTGCATGCTCTTTATTGCAAGCTTCGTGGCTTGCATATCTTTTAGAGTATCGAGCCACTAATAATTAGAAGAATCTGGTACATTTTCTTGGAAATCAACATAACCTCATTGTTCACCTGTTCACCATTGATCATCTTTACCGACGCTGACAGGACTATTGTTATCGGCTGACACACGAGTTATTATTTGAATCATAACTCCAGTAATTTAAGTGAGATGCCACTAGTGTCGAACAAACGCATTTGTCAACATTGTTCCAAGAAAATAGTGCAGGATGCTATGCGATGCATGAACTGCTCTTCCTTTTTCCATCCTAGATGTAAGGGGCGAAAATGTTGTGACAATCCGTCTCTTAAGCGTTTGTTACAACCAGAGGCGGATGATGTTCTCGATGACAATGAAACTATGTCTGATGATCCGCAGGCACGATTTAGATCAGCAGGAGCACTTCCTGAATTGATGGTAACTCCAAGTCCTTCCTCACCAACTATGACAAATGTTGTGCCGTCAACTATTAGTGAGTTGTTTTTTATGCTCAACGTGCGCTTTGACGAGCTCTCCGCTCAGCTTAGAGTGCTTCCGGAAATGCAGAGGCAAATTAATGATAATACGGCACGACTGACGGCTTTGGAGCAAGAAAACAGAACACTTCGTACTGACCTTGACTCAATTCGGAATTCACACAAAAATGGGCAACTGGAACTTCGTCGAACCATCTTACAAGCGCATCAGACAGAAATCGTTATCTCTGGGGCGCCATGCAGTGACGAATCTGCTCAACAGGGAGTGGCACAAGCGGTTTTGAAGGCCATCAATTGTAATATAGCTGATGGTGACATAGTGTCTACCAGGTTTTTAATACCGCCTGCACGTGCACGCAAAAACACGCCTATCCCGCTCCTGGTGAACCTTCGCAATCAGGCAACGAGATCACGGGTGCTTGCGGCTAAAAAAGTCAAAGGTCGCTTGTTATCATCCGAGCTGGCACTCCCTCGTCCTCCTGGTCCTTCAGGGGAGGCGACACGATCTGCTAGTTTAATATTTATAAACGAAGCACTAACACCTGAGCTGTACAGATTGCTGACTGCGGCGAAGACTCAAGCTAAGGCGCAAGGGGTCAAATACGTCTGGCATCGTGACGGGATAATCTTTGCTAGGAAAGAAGACGGTGCCCCCATCATAAGGATCTACACTGAAGATGATTTATCTAAATTATCATTATCATCAGCATCATCATCATGCTGATATCATACAGCCGGGTCTCGCTTTAGCAATACCGCTTTTGGTAAGGTCAATTCTATCAAAGTTTGTCACTTTAATGCAAACTCTTTACGTGGCCACATTGACCTTATACGTTATCATTTTGCACTACACCCTGCTGATATCATTGCGGTTACTGAGACCTGGCTTACTCCTCTTGTCCCTGATGCTGCTGTTGCTGTTTCAGGTTACTTTATTGTCAGGAATGATCGCACGGGTAAGATTGGAGGAGGAGTATGTGTGTTTCTTCGGGATGGGCTTCTACAACGTCTTCTTGTATCCTCTCCATCTCTTTACTCAGGAGCTCCAGAATATTTAATTCTTGAAATTAAGGCCAGATCTTTACCTGCTTTCCTACTCTGTGTTGTATATCGTCCACCTAAAGCACTCCTGCTCCAGAGTCTTGAGAATGATCTTGATCGTTTTCTACAGGACTATTCGCTTGCTGTGGTTCTTGGAGACTTTAATGCGGATCAACTTTCAAACAACTTTGAGGCAGAGTACATTAGGAGGTTTGCCTACACTAGAAACCTCTTTTTAGTGCCATTCTCACCAACCTATCACTGTCGCACTGCGGATACTTGGTTGGATTTGTGCATGGTTAGTGGAGCTGAGGCTATTCTTCATTCAACACAATCTTCAACCCCGTTTATTGCTGGACATGATCTTATCGAGGTTTCCTTACGTACTTCTACTCCAACTATTCAAAGACGCTCGATTACTATGCGCTCCTATAAGAATTTCTCTTCGGAACAATTTTTGCAAATACTTGATCAGTCGGATTGGTCGGCCTTCACACCTGCTAGTACCATGGTAGACAATCTTCTACATTGTCTGAACTCGAACATGTTATCTGCGCTTAATCAGGCATGTCCTTATATCACGTTTACTGTCTCCGCACGCAAGCCACCGTGGATTTCTCCTTTTTTGCTTTGTCAACAGAGGAAACGTGATAGTCTTTATCGGGTCTACAAGCGTGATCGTTCGCAGGCCTCTCTTCAACAATATCGTAAGGCCAGAGACACGTTCCACAAACTTGTCTCAGAAGCGAGATCGACATACTATTTCAAGTTGCTGTCTGGTATAACGGAGCCTCGTTTATTATGGAAAGAGCTACGACGCCTAAGTCTTGCACGCTCTTCTGCTAATAACCTGAATGGTCACTCGATAGAGGATATTAATGCGTATTTTGCGGCTGTCTCTTGTCAAGCTCTCTCTGTGAACGTCGTGTCTGTAGACGCTTTTTTACAATCTTTACCTCAGCCTACATACAACGACGACTATTTCTATTTTTCTGATATTTCACCGGACTCACTCATAGAAGCTTTTTTTCATTTCTCCTCGTAAGCCCGAGGTGTTGATGATTTCTCTATCAGTAACATCATTGTATCTCTACCATCCACTTTTTCTTATATTTTAACTCTATGCAATCTTTCGCTTTCTACAGCCAAATTCCCGACGGTATGAAAACGTGCTCGTGTTTTTCCACTTGTTAAAGTTCGCACACCTACTTCATTGAATGATTTTAGACCAGTGGCACTTCTTTGCGCTCTTGCCAAGGTTCTTGAATGGATAGTCTACCAACAACTAGTCAAATATATTGAAGATCGTGAGCTATTAGACCTAAGGCAATCTGGTTTTAGGCAGGGATACAGCACGCAATCTGCACTACTTCGGGTTATGGAGGAAGTACGTAAGGGAATAGATCAGAGGAAGCTTACTATTCTTGTGCTATTTGATTTTAGCAAAGCTTTTGATCTAGTGCCTCACTCTCTCTTACTCAGTAAGCTGCAAAATTTAGGATTGTCGCAACCCGTTATACGTTGGTTTGCTGACTATCTCTCGGATCGCTGTCAGGCAGTGGTTGGTGAAAACGGTGAATTATCCTCATGGGTCTATTTAGAGCGAGGTGTTCCTCAAGGATCTGTTTTGGGTCCATTGCTTTTCTCTTTATTTATAAATGACCTTGGAACAGCTCTAAATAATTCTGATCACATGCTTTATGCGAATGACTTGCAGATTTATCATCAATGTTCGCCTGATGAGCTGTCTGGAGCGTTAGCTAAGGTTCAGACTGATGTGATGGAGGTACATGCTTGGGCAAATCTCAACGACCTCTCTCTTAATACAGCCAAAACCAAGGTTTTGATTTTGGGCAGCAACCCCTTTGTTACGCGACTGGATCTTGCGTCTTTACCGAAACTACAACTTGGCACTGAACAGCTAACATATGTAAGCTCTGTGCGCAATCTCGGTCTTATTCTTGACAATGAATCAGATGGAGGAATTACATAGCGAACTAAGTAGTAAGCTTGACGAGATTCCGGTGCTAGCAAGCAAGATCGACGACTGTTTCGCTAAAGTCGAAGCTTTTTGCACAGTATACGATGTCGTAATTGACAAAATCACCGCGATGAAAATCTGGCACTGAGGGCTGAGTGTGCTGCTTTGAAATGCAGCGTGGAAAAATGTGAGGAAGCTAATGTGAAGTTGAACGCAAAACTTGCGGATACGTCCTCTCGGGTTGATAGGCTTGAGAAGTCCAGCCATAATACCGAGCTCGTTATCTCTGGAATACCGGAGGCGCCCGACGAAGACTTTCGAAAACTTCTCGTGTCACTGGGCTCGGCACTAGGTATTTCACTCTCTCACCTAAATATTGCTGAGGTTTCGAGGATGAAAAGTACTCGAGACACTAACCGTCTCCAGATGATCTTTGTTCGATTTGCCAGCGCTATGAATATATGACTTCTGCGATTATGAAGCTCCTTGCTGAAACGAAGGCGGCGGCTAAAGAGCAAGGTTTTAAATTCGCTTGGTGTCGCGATTCAGTCATCTGTGTCAAGCACACCGACGATGCTACTTCCATCATCATTCGTACGTCAGACGATCTGCGACGCCTTGCTCTTGTCGGTGGAGCTGCATCTGCATCTTCGTCCTCTGCTCAAGCCTCTGTCTCTTCTTGAAGGTTTTTCTGCGCCTCCAATATGCCGGGCCTTAGCCTTCCACACGGAGGCGCGGCTTCTTCCTCTTCTTCATTTTCATCTTTATTCTCGTCTTCGTCTTCGTTTCTGTCATCATTTGTGCTTCGGGAGCAGCATCTTAGAATCTGCCATTTGAATGCTCAATCACTCATTGCTCATACTGATTTCTAACTTTCTTCCTTTCCCACAATTCTGTCCTCTTCTTACTACCTTATGTTTATTCTTATATTTCATTGTTTCCTTCTTACCGCATCACCTTAATTTCCTTCATTATTTTTCCTTTTTTTTGTATTTATCATTTATGCTTTGTACTTGCAACTTCTTGGAATTGTATCATTTTTTTGTATTATTTTGTATTTTTTTGTATCTATTTGTATTTTTATATTTTTATATTTTTATATTTTTGTATTTTTATATTTTTGTATTTTTATACTTTTGTATCTACTTACTCATCGTACGGGCTGTAGGCCCATGATGTAATAAAGAGTTCTCTCTCTCTCTCTCTCTCTCTCTCTCTCTCTGATTTCTCTACCTCTTACACCTTCTGTCTCACTCTGACCCTATTCTCATTTTCCTCCCGAGAGGACGCACATTACATTAACCCCCCTAATTTGGGATACAGTGGTACGCTTAATAGACAAAATTAATTTCTGTCGTTCAAGTCGGGGTGATACCCTTCGTCTATTATAGATACTATAAAATACTACATAAACGGAGTAAAACAAACTTAAAATTACGTTACTTTCAACTAGCAAATGGGCGTGTTATATTTTCTCCGATTCTTTCGGTTATATAGACCTTTAATTTGGTTGTCATTATTCATAAAAGATAATACAAAAGCATTAGGTCCTCGTGTCTCCTTAATTTTATATGGGCCTTCATACAAATGAAAGAATTTATAAATAACCCGATCATTCATATTAGAAGCATGAGGAACTCTTAACAGCACCTGATCTCCCTCATTAAAAAGCTCAGTAGAAATTGACTTTTGTTGCTTTTTTCGCCTTTGATAACTTTTAACCAACTTTTCTCTTGCCAATAAAATCTTTAGTTCATGGGGGACTGTGTCGGACGTCGGGAAGTTGAATAAGCGGTGAATCGGATCCTTCGGCGCTGAGTCTCACTGTAATTCTATGGGCATGTACTTCACCGTACAATGGGTGGTATGATAAAAGAGATTTTCTATTTCTGCACAATACCTCGCCCACCGAGTATGTTGTTCTGAGTAAAAGACACGAAATAATCGCCCTAATTCCCTCATAACACACTCGGTAGGATTCGATTCTGGGTGTCTAATAGATGAGAAAACCACTTTGACTCCATTTTTCGTCAATTCCTACTTCCAAATCTTCGCCGTAAATTGAGAACCATTATCCGACAATATACGCTTCGGTTTCCCAATTTTCTCGCAATAATCTTTTAGAATTTTATTTAGTACGATTCTCGCAGTCGCTTTGTTTATCGGGTATAACTTTACGAATTTCGAGAAAACATCTAAAACTACAAAAATATATTGGACTCCTTCTACGGACTTAGGGAGTGGACCGAAAAGATCAACGGTAACGAACTCTCCTGGACGACTAGCTTCGCGAGACAATATTCTCCAGCCATGTTTCACTTCGCGGTGGAGTCTATTCCAATACAAAAATCTTTTCAAATGACATATGGTCTTAAGACCCGCCCGCATGACCCAGTCGATCATGTTCCGATTTTATTATAACGTTTTGCAACGATTTCGGTACCATGAGACGCCAATAGGAAGATGGTGAGATTCTATAAAACCATATGTTATGCTGTTTAACTATACTATGCGATTGACTGCGCTGCAATCTTTCTACTACTCGAATTACCGATTCATGCTTATCTTGTTTCTCTGCGAAGTTCCTACATTCTCTTTGGAATACTAGATTTAGATTTAACTGGGCAATCATATAAAGGTTATCGTTATCTCTATCATCTATTTGATCTATCATGCACAACTAAGAACTTGATACTATTAGATGGTCGCTGTTTTCTTCTTCAAACTTTCCTTCCAGCTACAACATTATCTGGACTTCTACAGTATCGCACCTCAAACGAATATTCTTGTATTAGCAAAATCCAACGAGAAATTCTTGCAGTGTGATACCGCGCCTTGTTCAAAAAAGTTAATGCTTTATGATCAGTAATACACATAATAACAAACGGTCGTCCTAGTAAATATATCCGGCACTTCATAAGAAAATATACAATGGCCAACAGTTCTTTCTCAGTTGTCGTATATCTTTTCTCTGCGTCTTTGAAGCCTCGACTATTGAGGGAAGCTATTCTTTTCTCATTTTTTTCTATCTGAAACAATACGTCGCTAATTCCTTTATCGGAGGCATTTGTTTATAAGTAAAACGTTTGATCAATTTGGCACTGCGATAACTCCACGGTATTTTTAAAGTTACGTTTTAAATCAGAGTAAGTTTTGGAATGTTCCGCCGGCCAATGCCATTTAGTTTCTTTTTTCAACGGCGACCTTAGGGGTGTAATATATTCTGCATGTTCAACACTAAATTGATGATAATAATTACACACGCCTAAAAAGCTCTGCAATTGTTGTTTACTTCGCGGCTCTTCGAAATTTATTATTGTGTCTATTTTACACCGATCTGGGGCAATGCCTCGTTCAGTTAAAATAAATCCTAAAAAATTTACAGATTTTTGACCAAAGGATGCTTTACTTAAACGTATGGTAAAATTATATTGTCCTAACCTTTGAAAAACCTTATCCAAATGTCCTATGTGTTCTTTAAAATTAGTAGAGGTAACAAGAAGATCGTCAATATAAAAAGTCAGAAAGTCAGGGAAATCATCTTTAAACGCTAAACTAAGTGCACGTATGAAACCACTACCAGATGTTTTAAATCCGAACGGTATCACTCGAAATTGATACACATTTCCAGCAAATAAAAACGCCGTAAATTTACAAGATTCCTTTGTCAAAGGGACCTGCCAATATCCGTGAGTTGAATCAAGAGTGCTCATACACGATCTTCCATAATGTTTTTGCATGATCTCATTTATAACCGGTGGCGATTTGCTGTTGTAATCAATGATTGCTATTAAATATCGGGCATCGAAACAAAGTCTTACACGTCCATCGTTTTTCTTAACTACTTTGAGTGGATTGCAATACGGCCCACTTCCATGTGCTATAATGCCAGCTTTTAGCATCGGCTTAATTTCTTCCTGTACTGCCTCTCGAAGATATATCGGCACGGGGTACGAATGATATGATATAGGCTTAGACGGTTTCAGTTTTATTTCGTGTTCGTAGATAGTAGTGAGACCCGGTTTATCGGAGAAGATTCGTTTATGCTTATATATTAATCAAGATATTGCTTCCGCATGATCCGCATCTAATCCCGTTAGCTTACGCGCGATAGACCGGTGTTCCTCCAAAAAAGGCGACTCGCGATCTCCTTCATCTTCTTCAATTATCAAATCATCTTTTTGACTACTTTCATTGCATATATTTTCTGGATAACAATTACCTATACTGCCGTCATATATATCTACATCTTCATGGTTTTCATCTATCCTAACTTTGCTTACCATTTTTATTTCCCAAGATTCATCAGTATTCATTCCAGTCACAGTAACCTTCAACATCTACTCCTCTCTTTCCAGAACAACATCTTTACTTTTAATATTACTTATTTCACCGTCCTTAACTCCCCCCCCCTGTCTTCTACACTTATACATTTAACTATCGTGTCTAGATCCTGGTTTGGGTCATTCTTCTTGGAGACGTACCTATCAAACGTTACTAAATCCGAGTCAAATGGAATACCTCTTCGACTAATTTACTTTAATTCATAGTTTATGATTATTTGTATCACTAAACAAATTTGCTCGAAATAAAAATCTTTTATTTGTACCGTCACAGAAACTTGCCGTTTTAGAGCTACCGAGTGAGCTAGCTACCGAGTGAGTTTTCCGATGGCGGTGTGGACGCGCGCATTCACGACCGGTGTTACGTCCGCTGCGCACCGCCATAACATCTATAGATTTTAAGTAATAATCGACTATCAAAACGAACGCGTGTGATAATGCCCACGAAAACATTTTTCGATCCTCGAGCAGCGCGCCGAGGATCTGTATCATAGCGCGCGAGAGACTCGACCGACGGAATGACCTCATGTTTGGTCAGCAACCAAAAGTCGAAGGATAGAGGCTAATGTACCTAGGATGCAGCGGATGATTAAGACCTCCCCACCAAAAGGGCATAATGTAGTTATAAAAAACGAGCGCACGCCGCGGAGAGACACTCCGTTTCGGACAATTAAACGCGTCTTTACTTTTTGCATTTCCATTCGGATCTTCGGCATTCCGAGCGGTTCAAGCCTTGATTGTGAACACCACCTACTGTATTCATGTAACGTAAGAATATATTTTGTTTATTTTTATTTCCCTTGTTTAAGTATTCTTAGCGAACCTCTTTCATTTTCCCCTGTCCTTTGCCCATAAACCTCCTAACCACCCTTCCACTTCTTGTAAGACGGAGTTACCCCTAACAGACTTTCTCTCACAACACCGTCTGGGCGCTGCGAACGTGGCGAACAGGGTGTTGAGAGGAAAGTTCCTGCGAAGGTTTCCCCTTTGGCGCCGTCTGGGCGCTGCACGAATGACGTACAGGGCGTTGCAGGGAGAACCGGGACAGCAGCCTCCCCCTACCTTCACGCATGAAGAGGAAAGCGAAAAGTGGGAAGCAGGCACAAGCTAAGCGCCATGCCGCAGACCTTCCGAACCCCCACGCGAAACCTCGCCCACGACCAGCCCGAGTACACAGCCTCCCGCTCATTTGTTGAACACCACTACACCGACTTCGTAAAAACCTTTGAGTTAACCCTCCAAAAATTCGCCTCCTCCTAATTCCTTCTCACACAATACTTCGGCCCGATCTCAGAGTGGGTCTCATAGACTCTATACTCGAAAAGGGCCTCCCAAAACCATCACGGACGTGACACCGGAAAATCATATACGCGGCCTGCTTGCTTTAATCGATTATATAATTTATCCGAAATACACGTTATTTGACTACCCGTATCAACCAAAGCTTGTATTATCTCGCTACTCAATGTTAACTTTAGATACGGACTCGATTTATGTTCAGCTACATTTAACTCCTTTCCCGGTCCAGGAAGATTTCCTATACCTCTTCGCGAAGGTCCTCTAAAAAATCAAAGACATCTCGACGTGACGTTAGACTCGCACTCATCGCGTCAACCTCTAGTTTAAATGATTATCCCCCTGACTTGATGGTTGTCCTTCATAATTCACCATATGCGGTGGTGGAAATCTAACATCCGGCAACTCGACGTTGGTGGGACTATTCCTCGACTCAACTCTTGTATTGCGTCGATTATCCCCTATTATATATCCTCTGTCATAGCTCGGCCTTCGATAGTTTCGATCATTATGACGTTCATTCCTAAAATATTTATTTCCATAATAGTTATTATATCCGTTGTACTCGTTTTGGTGGTTTTGTGAAAAACGTAGGCTATTCACTCGGTTGCCCCTACCACGATTATAATTATTTCTCAATTCTCTCTGATGTTCATAATCCTCCTGTGCAAGATCTATCTGAGGTAGCGCCTATGCTACTGAATTAGAATCCGAAAAATTTACCGTCGATAAATTTAAGCGAATTTGAGATGGTAATTGTTGGATAATCGAGTAATTGATCTCATATGGAGTCAAAGGAGGATCAAAATAACGCGTTTCTTTTAGCTGTTTATAAAAATATGAATGCATACTCCCATCGCTCGACTTATATCTACGACAAGCCCATTGATTCTTAAATCGTACTCTAACCAGTATTGAACAAAATTCGTTTATAAAAGCTCGCTTAAATTCTATAAAGGTCGGAATTTGATTGTTTACTACCTCATACTAAATTTTAACTCGCCCTTCAATAATATTTTCAACTACTATCAAACATTGTTTATCGCACACATTTTTTAACTTTAGATATCTTTCTATGCTTTCAATATACTCGATCGGATTATTTTCCTCGCTGAATTTTGGAATATTAATATTAATTACCAGCCCATTTACCAGTTGTTCGTTTGGTTGATGATTTTCGTTCTCTTCTGTCATATGCTTCTGTGATAATGTTTCTGTGCGCAACCTCGATGCGATCATTTTGACTCGTAGCCTTTCCAATTCGACTCTTTGTTTCCCGATCTGTTGTCGTTCGCTTTTAATTCGTTGCCACTCAAATTCGAGTTCGACTCTCCCCTCTACATTCTCTGGTCCCATCTCGGTTACTGGTCTTAGCTCCTTAGATATATTCGAATTTCTCTTAGTACTGGTATTTTTGTTTACGTTAGATGACCCTACGCCACATACAACCTTTTCGCTCGATTTCCTACTTTTACTTTCTATTGACTTAAGGACTTTAGTGACCCGGTTCTCGAACGAGTTATTCGCTATAAATCGACGTTACTTTCGTTAGTCATATATGAGCCGTTCACTGCACAAATCGATTAACTCCACTTTTTGAAAAATCTTAGATTTAATTGTAAAAGCACTTGATATATTATTATTATCATTATTATTATTATTATTATTATTTCATCGCATTTCCTCACTTTTTGTTTTATGGAGTTAATCGATTTGTGCAAGAAGGGCTTATATATCTGTTATAATATCTTTTTAATTTGTTACGGTTCGAGGTCGTGCCTCTAGTTGGGCGCCATTTTGTAATGTTCCTTTGTATCTCATAAAATGAATACAACGAAATTTGTCCCTTGTCAAATTATTTGTCTAATCATGTAAAAAATTAATCAACAATTTGTATCCAAAAATACCGATCAATTACAACGAGTTCCTACATCAATTTCTCGACCAACAGACCTGGTCGGATGGTCAAACTACGATTCACTATTGTATATGTGTTGATGTGATTATGTGTGATAGTGAGAGTTCTTAATTATTCTTGTACTCATCTGTCCTTTAAAGTGCTATCGTTGATGCCGATGGTCGTTTCGCGATGAAACTTGCCGGATCCGTTCTTCTATACCTCTTTTTATTTTCGTCTTCGGTTCTCTTTGCATTTTGATTGATAGGCTCACGGGTCAGAGTACGAATGAGAGTCTCTCTGATGAGAGACCGCCGATTCGTTCCCGCCTCTCTCTCTCTCTCTCTCTCTCTCTCTAATCTCTCTACCTCTCACACCTTCTGTCTCACTCTTTCCCTATTCTCATTTTCCTCGCGAGAGGACGCACATTACAGGCTATCATGATTTTCAGATTGAAACCCAATAGTAGTATCGTCGGTGCGATCTTGAAAACTATTTCCAATACCATTTTGTATATCTGAAAGGAGGGATCGTTAAAAAGATTACCGTCAATATGGAGAATATTTTCGCTTGTTTTTTTATAGACTCTCGTTTGCATACCTGATAGAAGAGGAAATGCTGGAACGACTGGTTCTCCTTTTCATGATAGATCGGCGATCCTCCAGGTGCTAAGAGGCAAGTTGTTACTTCGTTACGGAATACACTGGGTAGGTAAATCAGAAAGGTAGCCAAAGAGATGAGGGTCACAGTCAAGCGCGGGGGCCCGTAGAGTGGCCGTGTATATTGGCCCGGATGACAAACGCTGACGTAACGTTCGACCGTCAGTGTCAGCAGCATCATAACTCCGACACCTGTTTACAAGTACCTTATGTATTTATGCATAATATGTGTTATACATGACGCGAAGAAAAAGGAACTTTTTTTAACAGCATTAACAAAATTATTCTCTATTTCATAATCAGAAGTGAATTTTTATCGAAACTTCTCCAGTTTTGGTTAAGTATTATACTTTATCTGATAGTAATCAATGAATTCTTATGCAATAATATATACTCTTATTTTTACAAAATATAGATAATACTGTTTCATATTTATTTGTTAAATTTATTACATATATATTTACTTTCAATGTAAAATGTGGATTTGAATTGCACGATTTCAAAGTACACGTCATTTTCGGGAAGTCAATTTATCGTGTAAATCAAGAGTCACGTTTATTTTATTTTTGCTGATATTTAAAGAAGCACTTGTTACCATGACATCCATTCCCAAGAAAGAGTTCGAGGTATGCGTGATAAAAAGCTTGCGGTCAGTTGTTCCACCATCCTATTTCGTTATGAATAAAAATTCTGAGGGCCCACGGTATGCAGAAAATTATGGCGAGCAAAGCTGCTGCGGAGTATTCTGGAACAACACAGAGAAATCAAGTGTTATTCGGTTGTTATCGTTATTTAATTAAAAAAGAGAGAAACGAGATCCCTTGAAGAAGTTAAGCGACGTTCAAGAACTTTGGCTAACTGTACTCAAGCAAGAAATAATTCTCTCTATGATATCAGGCTAATTATTTCTCGATACAATCTTTTTTACAATTTCTTGTCGATTTTATACATCGAATAGTGGAATAAATTTATAGGCAGAAAAAATGAACGAAATCTTTCGTATCAGAATTTTTCTCAAGAAACTCGACAATTTTAAACGAAGAACTTAATCAAAGATAGCCACCGAAAGGTTTCACGTTTTCGATCCAGTTGATTTTCGTTACATCATCGAAGATCACGCGTAATAAAAACATATCGAAAACGTTTCCTTGCAAGAGCAACGTAGGTACTCCGGTATCGCAAGGTAACGTTTTACAAATCGCGTCAGCTCGACGGCTTTAGTTTATCGAAATCCCTCACAACGTCAGCCACGACGACCATTTGTTAGACGTTCTATCTAGCGCCGTACTATGAAGCAACATCGATGATGCGTCGTGTTCATTCAAGAAATCGCTACTTAAACCCTGGAAGAAGCGCTTTTTCGCGTACATCGTTATCGCGTCATTTTTTTCCTTTTTCCCCCCTTTGAAATATAGACGAAACATTTCCGACATTATCCCAGTGACTTCGAGAAATTGTGTATCAAATTACGTAATGAAACTCGACTGCGATCAACGGTTTATTCGGCGAACACCTTTATGCTCTACGAGGCCGTAATTCAACGCCGCGCGGCTTATAGTCCAATCGGAATGGCCAAAATTTGGACCGACTTCTATTCAAAGACAAAAGAGCAGCGCCAATTTTTAACCGACTTCAAAAAGGAGGAGGTTACTCAATTAGGACCTTTTTTTGTATGTCCGGGCACCATTCCTACACGGATGAACCTATCGAGATGAAACTTTTTCTATCCGGTGGGGTTTGGTCTCCCATTGGTCCCGTTTGTTCAAATTTTTTGATGATTCAATTGTTTATAACAGTTATTTGCAAAATTGTTGTTTTTTGTATGTCCGGGCGGTAGTCTTAGACGGATGGACCGATCGAGATGGAATTTTTTCCATTCGATAGCTTGTTGTCTCCCATTAATCCTGTTTGCAAAAATTATTCGATGCTTTTATTGTTTACAAAGTTACTGCAAAATAATCGATTTTTGTATGTCCGGACACTGCTCCTAGATGGACAGACCGATTCGATTGAAACCTTTTTTATCTTGTATGTACGGGTCTTCAATTGGTTCTGTTTCCAATAAATTTTTTGATAGCTCCATTGTTAACGAAGTTATTGTAAAATTAGTGCGAGGAGTAACATGGTCCCGATTGTTTATTTTATTTTTCGGAAGAAATGGGTCGATTTAGCGGAACGAAAACTTCTCTATCTTGTCGTGGATGTTGTATACGTAATAAGATTTTGCAGAAATGTCCGATTGTAGTTTTTGTAGGGGACGACCAAAGGGGTTTTTATTAAATACACAAAGTAACTGCCGAGACACTCGAGAAGAATCTCTGCTCTCCTACGTTTTATTATATTCTGCGTACATCTATCCTGTCGGAATGCCGGAAGCGAACTCTGTCGCTGTCGCCCGAAATTATCCTCCTCGCAACACGCACAAACCCGCGCGAAAAGCGCCACTGTCTCGCGGGAAAACTAACGCGGGCCTTACAAACGCGCAATAAGGCGACGATCACGCCATCGCGTAAACCTCGTCTACATTTTGTTTATATTGTTGTTGCATAATTATTTGTTTATTCGGCCATAGCTAAGAAACGAGTCCACATTGTAACTGTACAACGATCGCACGGT
>JAIFRP010000387.1:5115-18371 GCA_032403825.1 Odynerus spinipes
TCGAAATACTATACTATCGAAATATATTTAAAAAAATCGATTTTTTGAAAATTCTAGACCACCGAGACCCCACAACATGGGCAAAAGCAGAGTTTGAGGCTATGTTACAGGAAGGTATAATTCGGCCATCTTCAAGCAGTTGGGCGTCTGCATTGCACATGGTGCCAAAGAAAAGGAATACTTGGAGACCCTGTTGTGACTACAGGGCATTGAATAGTCGGACAATTCCAGATAACTACCCTGTTCCACACATCGAAGATTTTGCTCAGGCACTACATGGTAAGAGCATATTCAGTACCATCGATCTGATGCGGGCTTATCATCAAATTCCCATGGCAGAGGAAAATATAGAAAAAACAGCCATAACAACACCCTTCGGACTGTTTGAGTATACAGTGATGCCATTCGGGCTGCGAAACGCCGCTCAGACCTTCCAACGTTTTATGGACGAGGTAACGAGGGGTGGACTTCTATTTTGTATATATTGACGACTTATTGGTCGCCTCGAGCGATGCTGAGGAACATCGCCAGCATTTAAACCAATTATTCTCAAGATTGGTTAAGTACGGTGTTAGGGATTCTTGTACAGTCTATACCTAAGTTATATGACCGTGCGCATAAACGGTCTTAGTAATTAGTCAAGGGTCGAGAACTGTTTTATGTCGACTTTCGAAACATCTTCTTTTCGTTTCGAGTAGACTTTGCTAAAGGAAAAGGGCAATAATTTAAGTCCTCAATAGCTTTCTTCTTAACACGTGCATGTTTGAACCGCGTTCCCTGGGGCCTTCCAAACGGCACGTCCTCAAGTACGCTCCGACATGTGGAAATACCCAGGCTGACATAAAACAGTGACCACCCTAAGAGTCAGCCTCGGCCGCTTCCTCGAGGGCGGCTCTTAATTTTCTACCCGTCGCGTAGGCGGGCCTTAGTTGATAAACATTTTGGGAAGGTGGGACTTGACCCACCCAGATTCCCTTACCACCTCCTTCTAAGGTGTCCGTCGATTCGGTCGTCTAACGAATCGACGAAATTATAACCGAGTCTTCAGTAAGCTTTCCGTATAGACACATCGGTTCTTCTGAAGGTCCCTGAGTTCGACCTATTCGACTCAGTATTTAGTCGTCAAACTAGACACTTGGAAAGTTTTCTGGTGAGAACGTTAATTCCACACTTTCATTTAATCGACTTATTCAATTGCATATTACACTGCAATAAGCAGTTTTTTAAGTAGTATCTTATTACTATATCTTTATTAGCAAACGCTAAGTTCAGTGTTATATACACAATAAACTTGTTGATAACGTCTAACAATCTTGTTGAACTACCTCACGTAATTCCTGACAGCCTCGCAGTCGTATCAATACGCTAAACTCCGCGATCGGTATTTATTATACTCGGGTTCACGTGTTCGCGCTCAAGAAGTTAGCAAGTACGCCCAGCATCGCGAACTCGCGCGCGTGACGCTCGAACATACGGGATAGTGATAAACCCCGCAAAATGTAGATTCGGTCAGAAGGAAGTAGAGTTCTTGGGATACTCTGTAAACGTAGAAGGAACAAAACCTTTACCCGCAAAGGTAGATGCCATTAAGGAATTTCCAACGCCAGACACTGTAAAAGGGTTGAGACGATTCCTAGGGATGGCAAACTATTACAGGCGATTCATATCACGCGCCGCGGAAACACAGTCAGCATTGAATCGACTAATCCAAGGAAAAGGCAGTGATCCGATCATATGGGACAAAGAAGGAATCGAAGCGTTTGAGGCAACAAAGAAGGCGATTATAGACGCCACTATGTTGGCTCATCCTGCAGCGCAAGCAGAACTTTCGTTGATGGTCGACGCTTCCAACGTTGCAATTGGAGCAGTTCCACAGGCGTGGCGGAGGCGGAAATGTTGGGCGAGGGCGCGGTAGCGAAGCGCGCGTCGAAACGCGAGAGGGTGGCGGGCAGCTCGTCGGACGAGAGGGCGACGCCACCCCGAGATGTGCAGGAGGAGCCGCTGCCAGCGAAGAAGGCACCCAAAAAGGCGAGAAAGAGCGGCGAGGCCGCCGAGAAGCGCGGGGGTCAACCGGGGGTGAGCGGTACCAACGCAAAGGTAACCTCTCGGGGAGCGGAGGGAAAGGTCGCGAAGCTAAGCGAGCTGGAAACTGAGGTGGGTGAGATGTGCGCTGATCTCACCCAGCGGATTGCGAGGCTCAACGAGTACGCGGCTATGAACCGGAACGTACACGCGAGCCAGAAAAGGGAACTCCGTGCCGTGCTGGAACAAGCGCGGAAAATAGAAAAACGAGTTCGCTGCTGCAGCGCACTGCGGCAGGAGCTCGACACCGAACTCGTGTCGGCAATCCGGTTTTTCCGCGAACGTGCGTTGAAAGAGGGAAACCGGTGCAGGGATGTCGCAGGGGAAACGAGGTAGTTGAGCCCAGCCGGGGGGCTCAACAAAGAAGCTTCGCGGAAGTCGCTAAGACGGGGGAGCCAAGTGTGGGGAAAACGCCTCCCGCTGCGCAGGTGCGTCCGGCGTCCAGCGTGGCGCCGATCACGCTCGCGTGGCCACGTTTCCAGGGCCAGCCGACAGGGGACGGTCCTTGGATGGTAGCCGAAACTAAGAAGGCGGCGGCAAAGAGGAAGAAAGCCGAGAGGAATGCAGCAGCAGCTGCCGGATCCGACGAGGTTGCTGTACAGGCAATAAGGCCTGCCGACACGCTGAACGGGGAGCGGAGGAGGCCCAGGGGTAGCCCCTACCCCACCTCCAAAGCAGGGGAACAGCGCTACGGCCGGGCGCGCCGGTGGGGCACAGCAACCGCGTCAGCCGCGCGTAAGCGCGGTAAGGATTCGTGCCAGCGGAGAAGGGACCCTGGATAGAGTTAAGACCATCAGGGAAATGAGGTCCGGTGTGGATATAGCAGAGATTGGGGTCCACATCGGCTCTATAAGGAGCACCAGGGCAGGCGACCTCCTCGTCGAGCTAGCAAAGGGGAAGGAGAGCGAGGAAGCGGCGCGTCTTGGCGAGGCCATAGCCAAGACGTTTGAGGGACGCGTCCGCGTTGACGTGCTAACCCCGAGGCAAGCGATCGAGGTCGTCGGCCTTGAGGAAGGCACCACTAAGGAGGAGGTTGCCATAGCCATCGCCGTGGCCCTGGGCAAGTCGCCTGAGGCGGTACCGGCAGTAATGCTCCGGCCTATGTGGGGGCAGCAGGTAGTGGCTACCGTGGTGCTCCCCGTGGCGGAAGCGGCGGCGCTGCTGGGAAAGCAACACGTCAAGGTGGGGTGGACGTCTGCACGCATCCGGCAGAAAACCTGGCGGGACCAGAGCATCCGGTGCCACGAGCTGGGCCACGTGGTGGCCTAGTGCAAGGCCACAACAGACAAGCGTGGGATGTGCTTCCGCTGCGGGAGCGAGGGACACAAAGTGCGTGAGTGCACCGCGGCTCCCAAGGGAAGAGTGGGTGCGGGTAACGCGCGCGGTGGGAAATAGTAGCCGCCGGAGGGGCTCGCGCCGTGGTGCAAGGCGGCAGCATTCAGGGCCCTTCAGGTTAACCTGAATAGATGCCGCGCAGCCCAGGACCTGGTCTGTCAGGTGGCCGCCGAGAGGGGAGCGCAGTTGCTGATCGTTAGCGAGCCCTTTAGGGCTCCTAGCGGTCGCAACTGGTGCTCCGATCTGGACGGCCTCGCTGGCGTCTGGGTCTTGGACCACGATCTCGGGACTCCACGGGTTATCGCGAGGGGAAGGGGCTTCGTGGCCACCAGAATCAGGGGGGTGACCATCGTCGGGTGCTACCTCTCCCCGAACATGTCGCTTCCGGAGTACCGGGGGCGCTTGTTCGAACTGGAGAGGTGCATCCGAGGATGCCCGGGCCCGAACCTGCTGGGTGGCGGATTTAACACCAAATCCCCCTTATGGGGAAGCAGTGTTCAGGACGCGAGAGGTGTGTCGCTGGCGGGGCTAGCAGCCGCGCTCCGGCTGGTGCCTGCCAACCTTCCGGGTTGTGCGGACACCTTCCGGCGGCGGGGGGCCGCCTCCGTCATCGACGCCACCTTCGTCAGCGATGGCTTGGTGCTCCGTCTGAGCGGGTGGAGGGTCCTGGAGGACCTTACGCTCAGCGACCATCAAGCCATCGAGTTCGAGATTGGCGAACCTGCGGGGCGGCGATCGTCGCAACGTAGCAGAGGATGGGTGCTGAAAAAGCTCAGCATGGAGCAGTTCACGGAGGGGATAAACGAGGTGGCGGATTACTGGTGGCCGCGGGGCGAGCCTAATACGGGTGGGGACGCGGAGATTGCCGCACGGGGCTTTATGTCCGGCGTCGTCGAGTGTTGCGACCGCGCTATGCCTCGACGGCGTCGTTGGAACGGGAAAAGGAAATCGGTCTTTTGGTGGAGTCCCGAAATCGCGGGGCTGCGCAGGACTTGCGTTGCGGCGCGACGGCGGCTGCAACACGCGAGGGCGCGACGACGGCCTCTCGAGCGCGTGGATGGGGAATATCGTGCCGCGAAGGGGAATTTAGTTAGGGCCATTAAAAAAGCAAAACGAATGTCGTGGGAAGGGTTAATTAGCCAGGTCTATGGGGATCCGCGGGGTTTGCCGTACAAAATTGTAATGGGTAAGCTAAGGAACCGCGCCGCGGCAGCTGCTCCCGGCAAACTGGCGGAGATCCGCCTAATAGCCGGCGAGTTGTTCCCGCGACGCGAGACGCTTCCTACAAAGGAGTGGGACATTGGGGAGTACCCGCTCTTCGACAGGGCGGAGTTGGCCACCGCCACTGGAGGTCTAGCTCCTGGTCGTGGTCCGGGTCCGGACGGGGTGCCTCACGAGGTACTGCGTCTGGTCGCGGAAGCTCGACCGGAGTGGCTCCTGGCGGTGTACAATTTCGTGCTGCGGGAGGGGGTGTTTCCCAAGTGTTGGAAGGTCCAGCGCCTTGCATTAATCCCGAAGGTTAAGGGTATCGTTGGGGGGGAGCCGCCTCCTACAGGCCCGTATGCCTCCTGGACTCTGCCGGGAAGCTCCTCGAGCGTCTTCTCCTGCCTCGGCTTGAGAGGGCGATCGAGGCGGCTGGCGGACTGTCCGAGAGGCAGTTCGGACTCCGAACGGGGCGATCGGTGATAGACGCCTTTAGGGTTCTGGAGGAGACGGTATCGCGTGTATGTAGGGGGCAGGCGCGCACCGCCGGGTGCTGCGCCCTGATCACACTGGATGTGCGGAACGCATTCAACACCGCGGGGTGGGGCGTGATAATGCAGGCGCTGGAGCGGAGGTGGCGAGTCCAGGGGTATTTTTTGAATATACTGGACAGCTACCTCCGCGATAGGACGCTTCTCCTGGAGGCCCAGGACGGTACATGTCGACTCCCGGTGTCGGCCGGGGTGCCACAAGGCTCTATCCTCGGACCAGCACTGTGGAACGCAATGTTTGATGAAGTTTTGCGCATCCCCATGGCGGGGGGCGTGAGGCTCATCGCATATCCGGACGACATTGCCGTTCTCGTTGAGGCCTCCACGGTTCTGAAGCTAGAGAACTTAGCGAACCGCGCTCTAGGGGTCGTCGTCGACTGGGTCGGTGCGCAGGGCCACGAAATTGCGGGGGGCAAGACGGAAACCGTCGTCTTCCATCGGAAGAGGAAGGTGAGGCGGCTTCCGATCTTCAGGGTGGGGGGAGTCAGCGTCCGGCCGAAGCCGGCGCTGCAGTACCTGGGGGTGATCATCGATCAGCGCTGGAGTTTCCGGCAGGACGCGGGCGTGGCGGCGGCACGAGCCGCGATGGCAGAGGCGGCAGTGGGCCGCAGCAGCGGCGGTAGGCGTACTAGCGGGTATTGCACCAGTACACCTACTCGCGAGCGAGAGAAAGGACAACGACGAGACCCGCCGTCGTGTCCGAACGCAGGAGGGCCTGGCTCGGGAGGAGCAGGCGGCCGCACTCGCGAGAGGGCGGCGGGAGGCCAGGGAGCGCCTGATGGGCGCCTGGCAGAGGGAGTGGGAGGGAGGCGAAACCGGAGCGTGGACTCGCCGACTCATCCCTGCTCTGGGGCCAAGGGTCGGCCGGAAGTTCGGGCAACTGAACTTTTGGTTGACGCAGGCTCTCAGTGGGCACGGATGTTTCGGCGGGTTCCTGCACCGGTTCCGCAAGCGGGACACGGCGGAATGCCAAATGTGTGGGCACCCGTCGGACACTGCTGAGCACGCACTGTTCCAGTGCGATGCAGTGTTCGGCGCCTGGCACACCGCGGCCACAGTTGCCAGAGTGGTCATCACCCCGGAGAACGTGGTCGTTGAGATGTGTCGGTCGACCGGGCACTGGAGGTGTCTGGCGGATGTCCTCACTGGCATCCTCCGAAGAAGGGAGGAGCGGGAGAGGGAGGTGGAACGGGAGTCGCGAGGCTTCCGTACACGGTAGCCCGCGTATCGGCTCCCGGTAGGGGGCCGTGCGCGAGGCCCGCGTGTGTGTTGGGTGTGCGTGTTGCGTGCGTGGGTAGTAATCCTGGGCAGCGTGCCGGTGAAAACGAGGCCACCGCCGATAGCCGAAAATCTGGATCTGGAAACAGACCAGTAGGTTAGTAAGGCGGGGTAGTAGCAAGTAGCAGGCGAAAACCGAGACCCAGATGGGGACGAGGTTAGTAGTTGGTGGCTGGCCAGAGGGAAGGGTGAGTGTGCCGGTACGGATCAGCGCAGCTGGACGTGCCGGAGTATGTGCGTGAGCGGTCGCCCGAGGGGGCAACCACGCGCGTGGCGTGGGCTTCCGGCGAAGCGTGAGTCGGCGGGTCACGGACGGGGGGGAAGGGCGTAGCGACCCGACCTGTCCGGCCTGTGGCCTGGGTCCGAGTGGGAGAGCCGTAGGCGGGGTGATGGGGCGTAGTAACCCGATCCGTCCAACCTGCGGCTCGGGCGAGAGTGGGGGGGCCATAGACGGGGGGGAAGGGCGTAGCAACCCAACCCGTCCGCTCTGTGGCCTGGGCGTGTTTTGGCGGGTCATAGACGGGGAGAAAGGACCTAACAACCCGACCTGACCGGCCTATGGCCTGGGTATGGATCGGGGGGTCCTAGACGGGTGGAGGGCGTAACAACCTGACACGCGGCCTGGAGCTCCGGTATGGGTCTGTGTATGCATGAGCGTACGTGGCTTCCTTGTGGCCAGGCATGGCTAGCAAGGACCCACGGGCCCCAATGGTTCCCGTCCGTGATGTATGTCTTACGACGATTCCACGGGGGGGCTGGGGCAGGATCAACCGGCTAGGCCGGCATCCACATGGAGGGTTTTAGTGGGTAAAAATCCCACACTACCTCGTGTCGGCGGTTCTCGTCGGCCGGGGTGTCTTTTGAAGATTTCCCTCCATGTACATAAAAAAAAGGGTTGCGTCTTGTCCCGAAGACGCAACCCTTTTTTTAACGTGAGGGAAACCTTCAAAAGGCACCCTGGTCCTGCTTATCTAGAGGCAGAACCCAGGGTAGTGCGAGATTTGTACTCGCTAAAACCCGCACGGTGGCCATCCTACCGCGCATTGAGGAGGGCTCCGGGAACCTCAGAGAGACACTTCCGGTGCCCTCCTCGCGTACGTCTGGGGGGAATCGAACCCCCCTCGCCTCGGGGAGAGAAAATCTCCCCCGCCAATACCTAAAAAGGGTGGGCAGTCTGGCCACAGAACTGCCCGCGTACGACCCGTGGACCTGCTGGTCCAAGAGGGGGGAGGGGGGACGGCGGCGCAGTATGACTTACACTGGCCGCCCCCCACCCCGTTATCTTCGTACGGGGAGAGGGTCGATCTGTCGGCCGGCCCTCTCCCGATTTCTTTCGTGGGCCTCCTTCTGCAGCATAACTCGCTCGCAGAAGGAGGCCACGGCATTCCAGTTTTTCTAGCTGTCGACCATGGTCTGAATCACGGTCGGCAGCGAGAGGTCATAACCGATGGTGCCGCGAAGAGCACGGCGCTCTTCCTCAAACGCAGTGCACTCCTCGAGAGTGTGCTGCGCCGTGTCCTCCGCGGCACCACAATAGTGGCACTGGGTGGTCGGCTCCTTCCCAATGCGTTGCAGATACTTTCCGAAGCATCCGTGCCCGGAAAGTACCTGCGTCAGCCGGTAGGTGAGTCCACCGTGCCTGCGTGTCACCCAAGCGTCGAGGCACGGTCGGACTGCACTAACGAGTCGATGGACGGCGCTGGGCGCCTCAAGGCGCTCGCGCCATCGCCCGACCATCGACTGCCATGCGTTTCGCTTCGAGGTTTCCCTCTCGGCGCCCGTCCAGAGATCCCCCCCCGCCCCGGCGGAGTCGGCATCGGTCACGATACATGAACGCGTACGACTCCGGCAGAAGGTCTAACGGCGCACAGTGGAACGAAGTGAGGAAAAACCGGACATTAGCGTTTGCGTGCTTGATTTGCAATGTTATGAGAAAACTTTAAAGGAAAAAGTTTTACTAATTCAGGGAGCAAAGGTTATGGTAAACACAAAAAAAAACAAGTTCATTTCTAACGAAATTTTAAGGTCATCGTTATTTTTTTTTAAATAGAACTACATATTTTTTTCGATGTTTAATTAAATTTCCATTAAAATTCCATTAAAATTCCGCTAAAAACGCATCTCTTACATGCGTTTCTAAAAAATTAGTGACTATCTCTTACATAGTCGCTAATTCTCCTTTCACGCAAACATCCATTTCAAAATTAATTTTGTCTGCTTAATCTATTATAAAAAGCAAAAATAATGATATATCCCTATAGTTTGACTAATCTATTATTAATTTCATATGAGAATTTATTCGAGTTTGAACAAAAATCTTTTGGTTAAATGTCCGGGTTTTTCTGGGTTTCGTTCCACTGTGCGGCGATGGGAGATGGTCCTAAATCCGCGGGCGACCCTGATGGCCACCCGGCGGACAACTCGGCGCAGCGCCGGGCTGCCGCGCCGCAAGGCCATCACGCCGCCCGCCCAAATCGGTGATCCATAGAGGATCATCGATGGACCACTCCCACGTAGAGACGCCGCACCCGATCGCCAGGGCTACCGAGGTTGGAGAGAAGACGGCATAGCGCCGCCGCCGCTCCCTCAACCCTCGGCGCCAAGGCGTCGAGGTGCGCCTCGAAGCGCCATCCGCTGTCGAGGAGCACGCCTAGATATTTCATCCGGGACCCGAACTCGACAGGGACATTACCTACCATGAGGTGGGATTGGGGTGGTCTCCGCCGAGGCGCATGAAACCATAGCGCCTCGGTTTTGCTAGGAGCCACCTCCAAACCCAGAGCCTCAATCCTGCCGACCACCAGTGCAACCCCGACCTCAGCGAGGTTACTGGTGCCTCTCCAGTCCTCCCCCGCGGCCGACACCATAGTATCGTCCGCGTAGCAGACGAGGTGAAGGCCACGGGGGAGGGCACCCCGCAAAACCGCATTGTATCCGAGGTTCCACAGGAGGGGCCCTAGCACGGACCCCTGTAAAACCCCGCGGTTGACCTCCCTCCGGCAGATCTTACCGCACTGGCCCGGATACGTAATCCACCTGTCCCTGAGGCAGTCCCCGATCACCGCCCTCAGGTACGGGGGCACTCGATGACGCTCGAGCGCCCGCCGTACCTCCACCCAGGGGAGGCAGTTGAACGCATTGACAATGTCAAGACTGACCGCCAATGCGGCTCCCCCCCTCCCCCGCGGACTACCTCCTCCGCGAGGGCCATCACACGAGCGATAGCATCGATCGTGGAGTGACCCTCGCGGAAACCTCACCCCTGGCGTCTGTGCATTGAAAACCCCAAGCTGTTGACTTGGCATTGAAGTTCCCCAGCACTAGCACCCGGCGACGACGAGAGGATGTCACCACTCCCGACGTCGGCCAGGAATGCCGCGTATTGGGCAAGGCCGGTGGCGGGCGAAATGTAGATACCCACCACGACGGTTTCCCTCCAGAGTCCCGCGACGTAACCCCTGCCGCGTTCGGATACCGTGAACGCAGGGGAGTTACGCGCGGCAGACCACACAATAGTCACCAAGCCGCAAGCGTCCCCCACCCATGCCGGGTGGTCGGGAAGGCTGTACGGCTCGGTGGCTATGGCCAACCCCACTTCACGCTCCGCCATGCGCTGGACGAACAAGTCCTGCGCACGGCGGGCGTGGTTGAGGTTCGCCAGGAGGAGACGTGACATGGTCTAATCGGTGACCATCGTCTCCTCCTGACGAGCCATCCTCGGAGCCGGCGTTGGCGACGGCGCGGTCGACGTGGACGGCCCCGGCTGGGGAGTAGGCGCGGGCGCCGGCGCTGGCGCAGCTACCCCAGCAGTGACCGCAGCGATGGCGGTGGTGGAGCCGCCGCCTCTGCGTCCATTTCTTGCTCTCTTTGCGGCGCAAGCCTTGGCGCCCAGCCGGTGGCTGCTGGGCCTCTCCAGGTCCGAACACAACGGACATTTGGGGGAGGCCGCGCAGCCGTTCGCACGGTGTCCAGGAGCACCACGCCGGTAGCACCGGCCGCTCCTGTCCACCGTGGTAGTGCACCTTTGCCTCGCGTAACCGTACTCGAGGCACCGGTAGCACTGTAGTGGGCGGGCGTCCAGCAATTCTACTCTTGCCGACGCCCAACCCACCAGAACTTTCCCAGCCGTGGCCACCTTCTTCGCGGCAGTCATGGGGCACTGCACCCAAACGGTGCCCATGCCGGACGGGGAGGCGCGAATATCTTCCGCGCGAACATCCTCCGTCCGACACCCCCCTGCCGCTGCGATGGCTTGCGCCACGTCTGCGGGGGTGACGGAGTCGTCCAGGCCCCTAATACGTATTTCCGTGCGTTTGAGGGGCCGGGCGACCTGCACCCCCTTGTCCCTTAGCAGGGAGTTAAGCCTGGCTGCCAGGAGGTCAGCTTTTGCCGAGCCGTCAGCGCCGGGGATCTCGAGGATGAGACCGCCGGTGACGGCTCGCCTGTACTTGACCTCGGCGATGCCCAGGTCGGCCAACTTGATGTTGGTCCGAGCCAGTGACATCACCGAGGCATACGTCCAGGCAGAGTCCCCAGGAACGTTGACGGTGATCGCCGCCGTCTTGTGGGGCCGGATGGTTTTGGCCTTTTGCTCTGCGCTAACCTTCCTGGCAGGGGCCTGGATCTGCGGACCCGGCTTGGCTCCCTGCTTTTTTTTCTTCTTCCCTTTTCCCGACGAGACGGGCTGGGCCTCAGGAGGGGAAGGCTGCGCTGCCTTCTTGGCAGCCCTTTTCTCCTTGCGGCTCACCACCGTTGCCCAGATCTCGACGGGCGGGGGTGGCGGAGGCGCCATCGCGGCTTTGGAAGGGGTCTCCGACAACCCCTTCTTCGTCGCTGCGGGGGCCGGCGCTTTCGCGGCGTCGGACTTACCCGCTAGTGCGATCCTTGGTGGGGGGCCGTACGACCTCCCCCCTCAGAAGGTTCACCCGCTCCCGCAGTTGCTCGTTCTCCCGCCGAAGCCACTGGTTGGTACCAGCAGGGTTCTGGCGGGAGACGAGCTCGCGGGCGGCATTCCCGGCGGTCTTAGCCGCCACTCGCAGGGCCTTGACGAAGGTCCCCTTGAGATTCGTGGAATTGGTAGAGACTTTCTCTACCAACTCCATTGCTGCAGCGATCTCTCGCTGCAGCTCCTCAGGAGACATTGCAGGCAGATGTTTGGCCTGCTCTTCGTGCCCTGCGGCGGCGGCGGCGGTTACTAGAGTTGGAGCTTCTCTCCTGCACTCTTCTACGAGCTCACACTCCGCTCTCAACTCCAGCTCCCGGTCCTCCAAGGCCAGGAGCTTCGCCTTGACCGAAGGTTTTAGTCGGTAAAAATCCAACACTACCCCGTCGCAACATCTGATGGGGTGTCTTTTGAAGATTTCCTTCACGTTAAAAAAAAAGGCTTATGTCTTGTTTGTGTCTGAGTTGTTTGGGTCTAGCCCTATCTCAAGCGACATACCTATCATAAATGATAGGGTTGTTAAATAAATCGACGATTTTACAAAATTTGTACACCGGCAGTCAATAATAACTCACCAGTCGATTTGCCGCCGAGAGGAGAAGGTTCCCTCTCCATATCGCCTGATTTTCCATATCCGTATAAAGAAACATACGATTGTGTACCGACAATTTTTGTATGTGTCCAAGGTGCGACACATTTTCGGAGGCACACGGACGAGCAGGCGACTGTTTCAACTGCTCGAACAAACGTGATTCTTATTTGGTCATCTTCGCGATGATCCAGTATGGTAAAAGATCAATATTAATGTGAATTGAGAGCCACTCTTAGTTTATCCATGTAACTTCTTAGTTATATCTTAGTTATATCGTTCATACACGCACACATCTGAATCAGTAATTTTGACGCTACACATAATGCGATCGACTTTCTTTCTTTATCCACGTCTCTTTCTAATTTTGATTGGTGACAAGCGAAAAGACACACACGTTTAAATAATTGATGCTTTCTAGAACGGAATATTATGTTTAAAATATGAGAATGAAACAGAAAGATAGCACATCAAAATATTATACATGTAATACCGATAGTTAAATATATGTAATAACAGTGGCCCTTAAAAAGGCTATTTTTTACGACTTACTTATGAGAAATACTTATTTTATTATTAATTAAAATGATATAGTCTTTATCAATTAATCGTGATTATTAATTTGTTCATCCTCCTCCGTACGGATATTTAATGGTCCTAGAAAGAATTGTATTGCGTGTAGCGTCAAAATCATTGATTCAGCTGTGTGCGTTCGTGAGAAGGTGCGATACAGCTAAGAAGTTACATGGATAAACTAAGAGTGGCTCTCAATTCACATTAATATGGATCTTTTACCACGCTGGATCGTCGCAAAGATGATTAAATGAGAATCACGTTTATTCGAGCAGTCAAAACAATCACCTGCTCGCCATGTGTCTCCGAAGATGTGTCGCACCTTGGACACATACAAAAATTGTCGGTACACAATCGTATGTTTCTTTATACGGATATGGAAAATCAGGCGACATGGAGAGGGAACCTTCTCCTCTCGGCGGCAAATCGACTGGTGAGATATTATTGACTGTCGGTGTACACAGAACCTCATACTTACTCCAGGAAACATCTGCCGAGCCGATAATCGAATACAAGGGACGACAAACGAAGCGTTCCTGCTGCGCGCCGTCGTTCCCAAAGCTGTAACTACCAAAGTACTTCGAATAAAGCTATAAAACTATAGGAATATATATTCTCCTATGAGAACATATTCTCCTATGTTCTACTATAGATTTAGGCAAAAATGAACAAATCGAAAATTTTTACCCTGTAAATGTGTGGC
>JAIFRP010000387.1:48064-67041 GCA_032403825.1 Odynerus spinipes
GATCTCTACAACTTATTATTCATTAACATATCCTCATTGACATTATTTACAAAAATTAGTAACAACAGCGGTTATAAGCCAGACCTGCGAGTAAAGCGGATTTTGTCTAGGTGCACGCGTGCTTAACGAATTTTAAAACAAACTCGATTTTCTCGAAAATGAAGCTCCGTACGGAAAAAAATTATTCTATATTTTTGATTCAGTTTTATCTAAGGAATCATTCCCCGGCCGGTTTTACCACGATTTCGGAAACGCTCTGTATATACATAAATGGTATCTGCAGAATTAAATTTTTTAGAATCTGCCATTGCGATAGAAAAAATATACCGTTTCATTTAAAAAAAAAAAAAAAAAAAAAAAAAAAAAAAAAAAAAAAAAAACTTAATATTTTTAAAAATTACCTTGAAAAAAGTATCCATATCATTGCATTTACCTCTTCAAACGGTGAAACCTTGTTGTGCAACATTTTTCATACCATTCAATACAAAGAAGAGATATGCAGGTATTCGGTTTTAAATGGGACACTCTGTATACTAATATACAATTCATCGATTTTATCGACCAATTTAACAAAAACAAAAAAAAAAGCAAATTGAACGATCAATCGATTATACAAAATGAAATAATTGATTATAACTGAATTTCGACCAGCCATCGTCATCTCTAGTTGCCGGTCGCGAATGTGTTATATGAATTGATTTTGATCCAATTATCCAGATCAATATCGTTAAATAAAAAGTATTCATATTTCTTTACATTGATGATAATACACAATTGACTAAAAGTACAGGACAAAGGATTTAATAAACGAATGTATACTGAATCCCGATCGTTGGCACGTGTTTAGTCAGAGAATCGGATTTTTCGAGCTCACCCGCTGGCATCGGCCTGAAAATCGTGAAAAGCGTGCCTGGGCAAAGGTTCATCTTTGTGGTCTCGTAACAACAGCACTGCAGCAGCAGCAGCAGCAACGATGGCAGCTGCTACCGGTATTAGAAGAATGCCCATAGACGGCCGGTTTCCTCGCAGGCATCGTTTCGAGACGCCAAAGCGCTTTCGTAACGTTCAATTATCTCTTTTTACGGAGTTGGGTATGTCGGTCGAAAAGAAGAAGGATTCCACGGAAAGAGGAGAAACATCTAACATTTTTTTCAAGATGGATGCACACCGTGTTCGATCCGTCATTTTACTTTGAATTATTATACAAATTTAAAGAAAGCTAAGAAAGTATTATTGTATTTCATTTATGAAAAATTACGCTATATTAAAGAACTGTAAGGAGGTACTTGAAAACCTAATAATTTTTATAAAAAAAAAACGTCTAATAAAAAAAAACTATAATCGATTCTTGAAAAACGAACGCAACACACGGCGGATGGAACGTTCGATTACATCCGATCCACTTCGATTGATCGTCCGGACTCGGTCGAGAGCTCAATCGAATAAATTTGACACTGACTCGAAGCCATAAACGGTCGAACGTTCGCGTGGCTGAGTGGTCGAACGGTCGAACTCCGTGTTGGCGATCCACTCGAGCGATCCTCCTACGAACGTTCACACTGACGATCGTTTATCTTGTTCCCGTTGAAAAATTGCTTATTAACCGCCGTGATACGTGCGCGCAGCAACTGGATCGCTCGTTGCATTTAATTCGTTTTTTTCTATACGTAAGCTGTTTATTTAAAAAATGGCATAAATTACTTTGTCTTTAACCCATTTGCATCATAAAGAAGAAGGAAAAATAATGCCTTTATCACCAATTGAAGAGTAGAAATTAGAAAGGGCCTAGGTGCTGAAAACAAAGTTTTGAAATAATCGAGGAAAAAGGAATAAAAACCAAATAAAATCATTATGCAAAACTTTATTATGTAATTACCGGAATATATACATTTAATACAAAATACAAAATCTATCCCGCAGCAAAAAGTGGCAAAGTAAGTCATTATAACAAAAACACAAACAATGAAAAAACAAACTCAAGAAAAGGCGTAAGTGACTTTAGTAAAGAGACATTCATAAAACGCTTAAACACGCACCTATTAATTGCTCCCAGAACTTCAAATTTTAAGTCTAGCATTTAGAACCTTTCTTAGCTACAAAGGATGGCACTTGGAACATTTTAACGTCAAACACTCGATTTTGAGTAAAATGACATTTAGATCCTTTCTAATGTTCACTCTTCAATTTTTCTTTTATTATATTTAAGTAGAAAAATTTCAAAAAGCAAAAAGAAAACTTTCTATTTTAGTATTTTCTGCATACTTCAGTAATTTTTAACCAACTTCGAAAAGGAGCAGGTTACTCAATTCGTCATTACATATACATATAATACATATACTACATTAATAATGAAAATGGGTTAAATTGAGATTATAAAAGGTTTGCTAGCTTTAGAAAAGATTTACTTGTGTTTTCTTTATCTAGGATTCTTATATTTTTCTCAATATAAATAATTCCACGCAGAGGTTAACGAATTACCATTTTTCATTAGTGTAAAGTGACCTATGACACTTTCAAAATAAATATTTTTATCATTCCGTTAATTAACAAAACTTTTATCGACAAAATCTCAGTGTTTTTTAACACGTTGACTGCAAATTGTTTTAAAATGAAGAGATCACATACAATTGTAACTAATCTAATTACTAACTTCATGTTTTGAAAAAGTGACTCATACCATTTTCAAAATAAATGGCTCATATATAATATAATTCCCCGAGTCTACGCTCTAGTTTATTAACGAATGATTAGTAACGCGTGCAGTACGTGTTATCGGGTAAATGAATCGGCATTTATCTGATAGTGGGCGTTGTCGATCCGATAAACGAAGTATCTATCAGCTGAGATCGTATCTTCGATCTGCATAAAGTACGTAGGAAAAAGAACATAGCTGTTAGTGAATTATTAATAGTTCATACGCATAACATTCGATTTGAACGTTGAACGAACATTTGAATATTTTTGTCGATCGTACTTTTGTTTTATATTATCGAAGTGTCTCGATTTCGTCGACCGCCATATTGATTGAAGAGGGCCGCCGATCATTTAAATAACATAACTTTGAAATTGTACCATTCGGTTGGTCCAATATACAAGTAAACTTTAAGAAGACACTTCCAATAATATTTTAACAATTTCCTTTATCCTACAATAATAAAACAACTAGTCTAATAATTAATTAGTCTTTTTCTTTTTCTTTTTACTTCTTAACATATTGCACGTCGCGTCGGCCTAATATCGGATGCTAATAAAAAAAAATTTTTGTAAAAAATATAGAAACCGATTTCGAAAATAGAGTAGAAGAAAGCTTTAAAAAGTATAAAATAATGTTCGTTGTTTAATTATAACAGTACTCAACGATATTGCAATTTTTTCGAAGACGGCACAAAATTAATTAACAGTAGATTCTGCCTAATACATATATATCTGCCTGGTGTAGCGGAACATCTTGCCCGAAACTTTATGATAGATTTGATAAAATACACTCTACATCGGAAAAATATTAGATCGTATTTTAAAGGTTAGTTTCGTTTCGAATTATACATTCGCAAGTATAAGCGATATATTACAATATTATGAGTGCGCGATATATTGTTTCGGATAGTAGTGGCGAACGGTATAAGAGTTTAAATCCGAGTGTGCACGTTGCTCGAGATCACACACTTAGCGGCATCTTTCAGCGCATCATTGGCATGTAATATTTACATGCCAATTCGCTCAGGTGTACCATTTCATTGGTTCGGATTTCAGAGTTATAAGGAGACTGTAGAAATTAAGAGTTTTAATGCAATATTCGAAAGGGGAGAATAGCATTCATCTTTGTGTTGTAAAAATGAGTGTGCAAGGGAACTTTGTGCCGCCTCCGAAAAAGTTGCAATATCGTTGAGTACTGTTATAATTAAACAACGAACATTATTTTATACTTTTTAAAGCTTTCTTCTACTCTATATTCGAAGTCGGTTTCTATATTTATTTACAAAAATTTTTTTTTATTTCATTCTTTTTAGTGTACTACCACGTGCAAGATATATTTTGTTAACTACAATGTTTCGACATCTTTATACTGTTGTAATTTCAATTTTTTACAATAATAACCGGATTTTTAACCGACTTCGAAAAGGAGGAGGTTACTCAATTCGACAGTGGGCGATGTTGCTTTTTTTTTCTGTTTGTCCGGGCCTCACGCCAAGACGGATGGACCGATCGAGATGCAATTTTTTTCTATCTTATAGGTTATGGTCTCCCATTGGTCCCGTTTCCAAAAAATTTTTTAGACCTCTATTTTTTACAAAGTTATTGCAAAATTACTGCGAAGTGGAACACGGTGCCGATCGATGATCGCTAGTTTTGGAAGGAACGGTTCGATTTATATGAACGAACACGGTTCCGTCTTGGCCTGGATGTTCCTTACATAATAATATTTTGCAAACAATGTTTAATTGTTATTATATTTAAATTGTTTATTGCATAATTATTTGTTTTTTCGGCCATAACTAAGTAGCGGTACCACTTATTGCAATAGATCTTTTTCTGTTTTGCTATGGGTGTTCTCTAAATAGTAACGTATGTTATAATTGATCAATTGTTGCTATATTTAAATTGTTTATTGCATAATTATTTGTTTATTCGGCTATAACTAAGCAATGGGACCACTGATTGAAATGAAACCTTTTCAGTCTTGTCGAAGATGCTCTCTAGATAGCAACATCACGCAACAAATTTTTAATTCTTGCTATTTTTACATTGTTATTGTAAAAACTTGAAATTACAGGAGTACAAAGCTGTTGAAAAAATATATTTAATGAATTATATCTTGCACGTGGTAGTACACTAAAATGGATGAAATAAAAAAAATTGTTGAAAAAAAATAAAAACCTACTTCGAAAATAGAGTGAAAGACAGCGCTGAAAAGTATAGAATAATTTTTGTTGTTTAATTACAAAGATACTAAAAAATATTGCAGTTCTTCGAAGAAGACGCTGACTGTCCCTGCATACTTATTTTCATAACAAAAACAAGAATGCATTTTTCCGCTTTCAAATATTGCATTAAAACCTAATTTCTACAATTACCAGCCACATACACAGTATGTCGGAAAAATAACGGAACTTTTTAAATTTAAAGAAAACTACTAACACCATCTACTATAACAAAGCATAGTCTGAAAGCTACATATCTTCTTGACAAAATAAGATGGCCATCGTTAGAATCTATCATCAGATTTTTCAGTTACAGCACTTTAAGTAACAGTACCCTTTATCAGCTCGTCACAAAACAACACGATGGAACAAAGAGCTAACGTTAAGTTTTGTTTCAAGCTCGGTAAAACCTTTACCGAAACATTTGAGTTAATTAAAAAAGTTTATGGTGATAATTGTTTATCCCGTACACGTGTTTTCGAGTGGTACAAGCGATTCCAGGACGGTCGTGATTCTTTGGAAAATGACCCAAAGCCAGGCCGGCCAAAAAACAAAAATCGCAACGAGCTGGTGAAAAAAGTGCGTGAAATGATCGGCTATGATGCGAACTTGACTGTGAAATGGTTGGCAGAGGAATTAAACACGACCAAAGACATGATTCATGAAATTTTGCGCCGGGAAGTTGCTTTCTCTTGCACGATAATGCACCGTCTCACAGGACCTTCGCTGTTCGTGAATTTTTGGCGAAAAAACAAGTCTGTGTGCTTCAACATCCTCCGTATTCACCTGACTTATCTCCGTGCGATTATTACCTGTTCCCGAAACTCAAATTGGCCATGAAAGGAACGTTTTATGACGGTGTTACACACGTCCAAGAAGCCGTGACGAGAGTCACTGAGGCTATTCCGCAAAATGACATAAAAAAGTCTATGCTAATGTTGGTTGAACGTGCCCAGCGGTGTATTGCTGCAGAAGGGATGTATTTTGAATAAAAAGAAATAATTTTTGCAAAATGACTAACTGTTTTTTTTTTATTTAAAAAGTTCCGTTATTTTTCCGACATACTGTGTATGTCGTAAGTAGAATATACTTTTAATTAATTTTGTGCCGCCTTCGAAAAAGTGCAATATTTTTTAGTATTTTTGTAATTAAACAACAAAGATTATTTTATACTTTTCAGCGCTGTCTTTCACTCTATTTTCGAAGTCGGTTTCTATTTTTTTCAGCAATTTTTTTAATACAAATATTTCTTCGCATTTTTCACCAGCGTTATCAACTGTGCGCACAAAACAGACGATAAATTAACTTCACTCCGCGGACTCTTGACGAGTACGGACCGGAGTTTTCTACGAGCTGCTACGTCTAACGCTTCAGGATATATTCATCATCTCTAACAGTACACTCATTGTCAGTACTCTTGCAACGGTGATATTGGATCTAAAATCTTGGATTTCGACGCAACTTCTACCGCCTCAGTACCACTAGTTAGCCCCAGCCCATTAGAGGTCTGCGTTGTTCGTTCAAGGAACGTCCAAGCCTTCGGCACTGGAGGATAAGAGCAAGCACATCTCCAGGCGCAACCGGGACTCACGGCATGACTCCGAGCCTTATTACATAGTAAAGCCTGCTTCTTGATCACGCTCACTCTCGGATACTAATGCCAATAGGAATCCCACAGTTCCAGTCAATATGGAGGTAAGCACGGCAAACATATTCACTAAAAATAGATTTGCGGTATTGGCCAAGATTTTTGACAGCCAAGATCCTGCTCCTCACTCTAATAATGGCACTCTCAGCACTTCTTCCCCTGCTGAAAATTGTCAAACAGCACTTCATGAAAAACCACCACCTACACAGTATGCCGGAAAAATAACGGAACTTTTTAAATAAAAAAAAAACAGTTAGTCATTTTGCAAAAATTATTTCTTTTTATTCAAAATACATCCCTTCTGCAGCAATACACCGCTGGGCACGTTCAACCAACATTAGCATAGACTTTTTTATGTCATTTTGCGGAATAGCCTCAATGACTCTCGTCACGGCTTCTTGGACGTGTGTAACACCGTCATAAAACGTTCCTTTCATGGCCAATTTGAGTTTCGGGAACAGGTAATAATCGCACGGAGATAAGTCAGGTGAATACGGAGGATGTTGAAGCACACAGACTTGTTTTTTCGCCAAAAATTCACGAACAGCGACGGTCCTGTAAGACGGTGCATAATCGTGCAAGAGAAAGCAATTTCCCGGCGCAAAATTTCATGAATCATGTCTTTGGTCGTGTTTAATTCCTCTGCCAACCATTTCACAGTCAAGTTCGCATCATAGCCGATCATTTCACGCACTTTTTTCACCAGCTCGTTGCGATTTTTGTTTTTTGGCCGGCCTGGCTTTGGGTCATTTTCCAAAGAATCACGACCGTCTTGGAATCGCTTGTACCACTCGAAAACACGTGTACGGGATAAACAATTATCACCATAAACTTTTTTAATTAACTCAAATGTTTCGGTAAAGGTTTTACCGAGCTTGAAACAAAACTTAATGTTAGCTCTTTGTTCCATCGTGTTGTTTTGTGACGAGCTGATAAATGGTACTGCTACTTAAAGTGCTGTAACTGAAAAATCTGATGATCGATTCTAACGATGGCGATCTTATTTTGTCAAGAAGATATGTAGCTTTCAGTCTATGCTTTGTTTTAGTAGATGGTGTTAGTAGTTTTCTTTAAATTTAAAAAGTTCCGTTATTTTTCCGACATACTGTGTATGTACATACACTCCAGTATTAAAAATTACTCTAAATCCATTAACGCGTTAAAAGAACCACTTTTCTCGGAATTCTCCACTAAATTTTTGGGAGACAAAATCAAATTACAATTTAATAACCCTGAAAAGCATAAGCTCTTCAGGAAGTTTGGCAAGGATAATTTAATACAATTTTATACATACACTCTTAACTAAGACAAACTAATGGCTGCAGTACTTAAAGGGTTATCAAGATTTCCAACCCAAGAAATCATAGAAGGGCTGAGAGATATAAGCCCTCTCTCATGCTCGGTAATCCAAAAAAACAGAATGTGTGGCCGCCACACACGTTAGAAGTGAAACTTCTTTAGCTGATGATAAGGTCGAGAAGTATTGGGTTGACAAGAAAGTAATTTCGGTTTGCACTAATAGATTGCGTTATGTCTGTTTCGTTATTCTTCTGTTAATGTTAGAATTTTTTTCTTTTGGGGTTTGGTAGTTAACACGTTTACGTTACTATAGAAACAAATTCCGTGCAGTTTTGTTTACAACTGTCAGTTTACGGTCAATTTTAACATGGAGTACAAAAATAAGCATTTTCGACACATTTTACTTTTTTATTTTCATAAAGGCAAGAAAGCGGCTGAGGCTCACAAAGAGATATGTGAAGTTTACGGTGTTGATTGTTTAACACAACGCACGTGTCAGAACTGGTTTAAAAAATGTCGTTCTGGAGATTTTTCACTTAAAGATGATGAGCGTTCTGATCGACCTTCTGAAGTTGACGATGACCAAATGAAAGCCATAATTGAATCGAATCGTCGTATAACTGTGCGAGAGATTGCAAAAAGGTTAAATGTATCGCACACAACAATGGAAAATCACATAAGATGTCTTGGACTTGTTAAGAAGCTCGATATTTGGGTTTCGCACGAATTGAAAGAAATTCACTTAACACAACGAATCAATATTTGCGATACGCATTTCAAACGTAATGCAATCGACCCTTTTTTTAAACGAATTATCACTGGCGATGAAAAATGGGTCGTCTACAATAACATTAATCGAAAAAGATCATGGTCCAAGCATGATGAACCAGCACAAACCATATCGAAAGCTGAATTGCACCAGAAAAAGATCATGCTGTCAATTTGGTGGGATTACAAAGGTGTTGTTTATTTTGAGCTGCTTCCAAGCAACCGAACGATCAATTCAGATGTTTATTGCCAACAACTAATGAAATTGGAGGAAGCAATCAAAGAGAAGAGGCCAGAATTGGCAAATCGCAAAGGAATCGTGTTCCACCACGACAATGCGAGGCCTTACACATCTTTAGCAACACGTACGAAATTATTGGAGCTTGGTTGGGAAGTAATGTCGCATCCCCCATATAGCCCCGACCTTGCACCGTCGGACTATCATTTATTTCGAAGTTTACAAAACTTTCTAAATGGTAAAAATTTCAGTAATAACGATGATCTCAAGTCGCACTTGGTTGAATTTTTTGCTGCCAAGCACCAGAAGTTCTATGAGCGCAGAATTACGAAGTTACCAGAAAGATGGCAAAAGGTCATCGAACAGAATAGAAGATATTTGACTGATTAAAGTTCATTTTTTGTATAGAAAAAATTGAGTTTTATTTCACACTAAAAAACCGAAATTACTTTCTTGCCAACCCAATAATATTAAGTAAGTAAAAAATATTTTTACAAAAAAATAAAAACCGACTTCGAACATGAAGTGGAAGGAAGCGCTGAAAAGTATAAAATAATTCTTGCTTATAAATTAAAATGATACTAAAAAAATTGCAACTTTTTCGCAGGCGGCATAAAATTAACAGTACATTCCGCTTGAGAGGCAACTGGCTGGTTCGGATTTCAGATTTCAGAGTGAATGCACTCATTCTTATGTCGTAAAAATAAGTGTGCAAGGACATTTTGTGCCGCCTTCGAGAAAGTTGCAATTTTTTTAGTATCATTTTAATTTATAAACAAAAATTATTTTATACTTTTCAGCGCTTTCTTCCACTCCATGTTCGAAGTCGGTTTTTATTTTTTTGTAAAAATATTTTTTATTTCATTCTTTTTAGTGTATCACTACTTGCAAGATATATTTTAGATATATTAGATATAATTTAATTTTTATAATAACATCCGCAAAGAGATTTAAAAGGTTTGATTCGAATAAGTGGACCCGTTGCTTAGTTATGGCCGGATAAACTAATAATTATTCGATAACTGATACTTATTCATAACTGTCACTTATATGTAGGTTAACATTCGCGAAAAGATTGCCCGTTGTTGTTTGTTAGTTACGGCTGAATAAACAATTTGTACCATGTTCCACCTTACACTAATTTTGTAATAACGTTGTTAACAATTGAGCTACCAAAAAATTGTTTAGGGATGAAATCAATCGGAGACCCACGCGTACAGGATGGAAAAGATTTCAATCGAATTGGTCCATCCGTCTAGGAATAGTGCCCGGTCATACAAAAAATCGATAATTTTGCAATAACTTTGCAAATAATAAAGGTATCGAAACATTTATTCGGAACGGGACCAATGGGAGACTAACCAGCCTTTCAGGCCGGCCGGGGGCTTCGCCCCCTGGACTCCCCTGGCGAAAAAGCTTCGCTTTTTCGCATTAAGCACGACCGGGATAGTGGTCGGCTCGCTACGCTCACCTCCCCCTTTTATGAATTTTTTAATTTTTCAAACGCACGCCATTTTGTAACCGAGAGTCGAATCGAACCGAAATTGTAAGTGGATCCAAGTTGGATGCATCCTGATTTTTTATCTAAATTTCAACTCGATTCGTCCAGCCGTTTTGACTGAGGAGTGGATACACACACGCGCGCGCGCACACATACATTTAGATTTTGTAATGAAACGTAAAGATCCAAAAGGGTTTTCAGATATCTCGAATAGTTTCGGAGATAATCGAATGTTACACTTTTTCCTCTATCGAAATCGTAAGGAACTCCCTGCGGTCGTGCCTAAAAACTATTAGATTAAAAAAATTTCATCCCGATCAATTCATCCGTCTAGAAGTAGTGCCCGGCAAACAAACAAACACACTCTCAACGTTTTTCTCAAGACACGAAAGTGAGTAACGCGCTGGCCTTACTCCACTCTTACAAACGTGATTCTCATTTGTTTTTCGTTACGCATTTTCGTGTCGTTTTAGGCTCACCCCGTGCCATAAAAAGTTTCACTTCAAAAACCCCGCTTCTTTTTATCGTATTTATAAAATCACGCTGAAAGACAATATCTCACTCTTCACTGTCAAAAAAATCAGCTCTTTGTTTAGTACCAGGATATACTGGGAGAAATATAACTCACTTAAACCCTACATCCAATGCTTTAGATGTCAGGCACATGGTCATACTTCGGCCAACTGCAACAAGACATTCAAGTATCTCAAATGCGCAGGCAATCATGATTACAAAATGTGTACAAAAATTTCTGATACACCTGTCATGTGTACCAATTGCAAGGATTCACACCCTGCAAACTTTTCAAAATATCCCGCTCTCATCAGCTATCTAAGCAAGAAGGAGAAGAAGGCTGTGGTTGTGTAGCCTTCTCTAGTTGCTCCCCTCTTTCTTCCCTCCTCATCAACTCTCCCTTACCGTACATCCTAGCACCTCCACCAAGGCAGACATCCACGTATGCTCAAGGAGCAAAATGTATGAACAATGCTTCTAATTCCTCAAATGACTTTAATCTGTTAATCAACAGCATGCACAAGTTAAACTCGCTGTGCAATTTGCAGAAGATGCTTAGATTGGTTAACACACTCATTGACAGAATCTCCACATGCTCAAACAACATCGAAAAACTACAAGTGTTTCTAGAAGTTACACAGGAACTCCAAAGCGATCCCTAGAAATATTCTACTTTGGAATGCAACTAGTGTCGCTCCAAAAATTCGTGAATTCTCACTCTTCCTAGATACACACAAAATTAGTATTGCACTAATAACTGAAACCTGATTAAAATAGCATAACAGATTTGCTATTCGAAATTACAGAGTTTTCAGCCGTAGCAAACCTGGTACAAATGAGGTTGGAGTTGCCATCTTAGTTCACAATTCCATTCCTACCAAAGACACTCCACAACCGAACACTCACTCTGAAATTATTTCTGTAGATCAAGACTTCCCCTCCTATCACAATTTCCTCCGTCTATATCCCTCCCTCTCAAAAACTGAAACACAATAACATTGACATGATTACATCTCCTACTGATTCTAAAGTATTCATTGCTGGCGGTGACTTTAATGTTAAGAATCGACTGTGGAACAACCCCACTAATAATAGAAACAGGAATGTACTTAAGAAGCACTGGCAAAAACCCCTTAACATCATTCATTCAGATACATAACCTTTGCCTCTTCTCACATCAGGTCTAATCTATACATGTTTTACTCCAACATCCCTTGTAACACTGAATGCAAAATAATTTTTTATTTAAACTCTAATCACTTTCCAGTAATCCTCACCGCTGATCCCTCCATCTCAAAAGTTGCACAACGGGTTTATAGGTCTACTAATTGGGACTATTATAGAAGCTTCTGTGATACTTATTCTTTTAACTCTGAGCTCAATTCTCTTAAAGAAATTGACTCAGAGATTGATCAAATCACTTATCGGATAACCTATGTATACTGTTAACCTTGCCTACTTCCTCAATATCTAATTGCCTTGATGGTAAAATTTCTTCTTTTAAGAAACTTCGCAAAAAGGCTAGACGATTATTTCAAAAGACCAAGAATCCATACTATAGACTGCTTAGGAACTATTACTTGTATCAAATTCAAAGACTACTCAAAAACAACAGACAGATAGCTGGAAACAACGAGCTTAAATCCCTTGGTAACGCTGACGGTGGATCTTGGACTTTGTATAGTTTTTTCAAGAAGAAGAGCAATCCTATTCCCCTGCTTTCTGTCAATTCCACATTTATTTTTTCTGATTCGGATAAATCAAACACACTGGCCTTCTCTAAAGCTTTTGCACATGCGGCTAATTTGAAATCTCCACTAAAAAATATAATAAATCACACGGTTAAAAATCTTGAAAAGTTAGATTCTCTGGATGAAAATCCCTTTGCTTCATTAATCTCTTCCCTGCAGTAAGCAGGTTAAATACCTTGGAGTTATTCTCCACTGCAAGCTCTCTTGGCTACTTATAATTAGGGACAGAGTCAGTAAGACCATAGTTCCATACAAATCTCTTTATCCACTTATAGAACATAAAAACCTACTAAGTAAAAAACTGAAGCTGCTTCTATATGCCACCTGTATTAGATCTGTCCTGATCTATGGAGCTCCTATCTGGCATAACGCACCTCCATCGCATCTCAGAAAAACTCAGGTCATTCAGAAAAGTCCCTGAAAACAATTCTCAACCTTCCATACAGTTATCCATCAGTGGAACTCAGTAAACTTACATCTCTTCCTCTAATAAACACGTTCTGACATAACTTGAGTAAACAAGCACTAACATCAAGTGAACAACATTCTAATCCACTTATCTACAAACTAATCCCCAGAACCATGGACCACATTCTTGAGAAAGCCAGATGTCTCCCGCCTACATGCATCGAACCGCTCTAACTCTGAGTATCCTTAATGCAAGCACCAAAAAAACATCTCTTAGATATTTTTAACGTTTCAGGGTTTTTGAAACTTTACCCTGATCATCACTCAAGTCGGCCTTGACCTGAAACTACTTCTCCTGCCACAGCTCTATCCTATCAATTCAAGATTTATCCTGGTTGGAAGACCTTCTGGTTCCAGGAACAGGTCAATCCATGCAAGAGAACACACACACACACACACACACACACACACGCACACAAAACAGACGATAAATTATACTCTTTTGAATCATATCCAATCAAATAGTTGGAATAAAACCATCATAACTATCGTTTCCTATTTGTCCACCAATCAGGCGCACTATCGGAGAATCGCGTGATCTATGTCGCTTCGCTCATATTTTAAACGGGGAATTCCGCGTCTTGATTATCATTTGGACCAAAACTTGTGTGTTTGCAAGAAACAATATACGTATCGTACAATCTTTATACATAAAAGCTAAATACCATTCACTCACTGATCACGAATTCTCCGAAACCACAAGGCCAACAAACTTGAAATGTGGCACATAGGTTCCACTTGGATCCTAGGTTCTAGCTAAAAACGGGTTTTTGAAAATTTGACATAACCGCGAAACGTAAATATTTCTATATATAAAAGGATAAGCAAGACTGAACCTAGCAAGTTGAAATTTGGAGAGTATACTCCTTTAACGACGTAAACAACATTAAGAAGGGATTTTTTTTAATTCAACCCCTAAGGGCGAATAAGCAGGGGGTTACATTTTTTACTTATTGGCATATTCAATTATATAAAGCTGGAATTCAGATAAACTGCTCTACTTTAAAAATAAAAGTATACGTGTATCAAGTTTGTTTTTTAATTCAACCCTAAAGGGTGAAAACGGGAGTTAAAGTTTTTTTCGCGTATCTTCATAACTACTTATATTATAAAGCTAAAATTTAGATAAAATATTACGAATGTCGTGTATAAAAAGGTCCTATAGACCGAAGTTGAGGATTAGAGCACCTGTTTATAAAAGCTTTTAACATCGTTTCAAATGCCACGCGGACAATGTCGCGAGATACAGCTACCGATTTGATATATCGAATATTTCGATATATGGGTCGTTCACAGAGCAAGGTGGTTAGCTCCACTTTTTGAATTTTTCTAAATTGTAGTGCCAAAGTACTTGATCGACGCTTAACTCTTTATATCTAACAAGGAAGGAAACCCGGAAATTTAAAAAATTATGAAACTTTGCATACAAGTAGAGTATGCCATCCATAATACAACCCTATTTTTCTTTGGTGCCATAATTCGGTTTTAAGAGGTGAAATCACCCCTTGAAAAAAATTGGGAATCTTCTTTTTTGTGAAATACATATCTCAAGAACGGTTAAAGATATCTGAAAAAAGTTTCAATGAAAGTTGCATGGTTTTATTGTGTTTATAAAACTACATATTTTTGTTTTAAATTAATGATTTTTGAGTTACCCCTCTCCCCACCACCATACCTTAAATTTATCGTTTAACTATCAATGCTGAAATACCTCTGGAAACCCTTTTTTCATATCTATAAATGACTTATGTGTTAAATTTTTTTAAAACAAATAAAACCGTTATTATCAACATTTAAAAACAATGCCAGCACTTTTCTTCAATAAATTATTTTTTATAACGCATACTCGAAAAATTTACATACATTTTAAGTTCACTTATATGAAAATGATTAATATTAAATTTAATTGTAACAGTATAACGGTTTTTACTAATAAAATGTATATTTAAACAATTATTGCATACGATACTACATAATTATTATATACGATTAAACATATCAAATAGTTATACAAGTAGCAAATGATAATAACAAATATTTTTACAAAAAAATAAAAACCTACTTCGAATATGGAGTGGAAGAAAGCGCTGAAAAGTATAAAATAATCTTTGTTTATAAATTAAAATGTTATTAAAAAAATTGCAACTTTTTCGCAGGCGGCGCAAAATTAACAGTACATTCTGCTTAAGAAGCATCTGGCTGGTTCGGATTTCAGATTTCAGAGTGAATGTACTCATTCTTATGTCGTGAAAATAAGTGTGCAAGGACATTTTGTGCCGCCTTCGAAAAAGTTGCAGTTTTTTTAGTATCATTTTAAGTTATAAACAAACATTATTTTATACTTTTCAGCGCTTTCCTCCACTCCATATTCAAAGTAGGTTTTTATTTTTTTGTTAAAATACTTTTTATTTCATTCTTTTTACTGTATTACTACTTGCAAGATATAATTTAGATATATCAGATATAATTTAATTTTTATAATAACATCCGCGAACAGATTGAGAAGGTTTGATTCGAATAAGTGAACCCGTTGCTTAGTTATGGCCGAATAAACAAATAATTATTCGATAACTGATACTTATTCATAACTGTCACTGTCACTTATATGTAGGTTAACATTCGGGAAGAGATTGCTCGTTGCTTAGTTACGGCTGAATAAACAATTTGTACCATGTCCCACCTTGCACTAATTTTGTAATAACGTTGTTAACAATTGAGCTACCAAAAAATTGTTTAGGAATGAAATCAATCGGAGACCCATGCGTACAAGATGGAAAAGGCTTCAATCGAATTGGTCCATCCGTCTAGGAGTAGTGCCCGGACATAAAAGAAAAAAGAAAAAAAAAGCGACATAGTCCACTTACAAATTGAGTAACACCTCCGTCTTTTCGAAGTCGGTTAAAAATAATAATAATCACAGTTTGTAATCTGTACAGTAATGATATTCGTTATAGAAATGCTTGAAACAAAAATACTAGCCACACCACGAACATCGCATAAAAGTAGGGATGTTCATGCAAAAAAAACATCGATGTTTTTTTCGATGTGATGCATCGAAACATTGCATCGATGTTTTACGATGCATCAAATACAAACATCGATGTTTTACGATGCATCGAATAAAAACATCGACGTTTTCTATAGTTAGTAGTATAGGATAGAAGGTTAGAAAAATGAGACACAATCAAATGGCCCGATTGTTTTATCACAAACCACAGTTTACGATATTAGACGAGTGTACGAGCGCTGTTAGCGTCGACGTTGAAGATTCTATGTATTTTTATTGTAAACATGCAAATATTACTTTATTCACCGTTTCTCACAAACGATCCCGTTTATTTGATTCGTTTATTTAATTCACGTTATAAGAATCGTCGCTATTACTTTTAACAATAAACATAAAAGGACCAAAACATCATTCTTCCATAAAAAAAAAAACAATTAGGAAAGGCTACGAAAACAGACCTACGCAACACGCAGCCTAGAAAACCTTGAGTTAGAGTGTCAGTGCGTGCGTTACTGCATCATTTCGTAGCAAGCTTTTGTTTGTTTTAAAATTCGATACATCGAATGAAATACATCGATGCATCGTTAAACATCGACAGTAACCGATACATCGGATTGATTCGATGTATCGAATAGTAAATATCGATGTTTTCGATACATCGATGTATATCGAACATCCCTACATAAAAGCCACCTACCTGTCCACATATACTACATTTTGATATAGTTTTTTCACCTCTAAAATAACAGTAATCTACAGGATTTTGGAACTTGTTTGGATGCGTTTCTAGATATCCGCTTTTAAACCAAGCATATTCGAAAAGATTTTTTTAATCTAGGTGAAAAAAGCTGGTTATGTATTAATGACTGCAATTTGATTATTTCATTATGCGAGTGCAGATTAACATTGTTATCCAGGAGAATTACATTATCCGAAAATGTCCGCACAAAATGTTTCCAAATCCGGAAATCAAACACATCCAATGGTTGAATCATGACCGTCGCCTTTTTTGGAATGATCGAAAATGTCACTTCTTTGTCCTCCGGAATCAATTGATTTAATTGACTTGGGTAGTGTCCGGACCACGAATCGAGCAGGAGCATACTTTTACGGCCAGTATTCGGTAGATACACTTGACTAAACCAAGTTTTGAAATGTTCAGAAGTAAGTTTTCCTGATGTGGGAGCTTCGATATAAATATTTGTTGGACGGAATGGTCTCTAATATTGTTGGACCGAACGTTCCTGTGGACTCCTTCAAAACTACGTATAACGGCGAAAGAAGGCGTCCGCTTGCTGAAATAATGGGCATTATGGTGTAACTACATATATGTATATAAAACAATATAGCGTCACATTCGTTTGCTACCTTGCATAACTATTCGATATGTAATGTAAGAGTATTAATGTTTGAATATCGCGGTCTGTGGAGGAGGTGGGGACGACACCGCGTGGTCGCTAATGTGCGAGTAATAGACCATCTACCTATCGAACTTTCGATGATCTGCGCGGTGCCTCGTCCTACTCGATCCTGAGTCGCGCCGTGCCGAGCAGTTGTCACCGATGCAGGTAAATTGATATATTCTTTTCGTTTCGTTGAAAGCCACGCGTATTATGCTCTTTATCATCACCTTATAACCTTTTAGAGCAGGCATTTGACATTAAAAAAAAAAAAAAATAGTTAACTACGAATTCCTTATGCATAAGTTACCGGGAATATGATTTTCTGACCCTCAAGAGCATAGATATACTTGAAATCCGTTATTGGCGTTTTAAATTTAGTCTTCGATGCAAAAGCAGACATTTGTCGTTGGACGAGTCACCTGATCTCGCGATATCGATATTATAGAGATGTAAAACTAGACATTTGCAGTTCGTTTAGAAGACGCATAAGCAGACGTGTCATTTTTTAAACAAAATATCTTTTTAGTAAAAAATCAGATATTTTTTGAAAAAGCACTTACTTCATTATTAGTATTATGTCAAATTTTTGTCAAAACCGCAAGTTGATTGATTAGTTTATAAGATCTTGAGAGGTTTTTTGCGTTTTACTCAAAACCACTCATGCGTCAAATATCCGCCTTTTCATTTATTTATACGCTTGTAATAAACTGTTTGCCGTTATCTCCTGCTTTATCGATTTTCTTTACTGTTTGTTTCGTGGTGTTAACGGATTAGGCAATTGATTTGGCAAATCATGCCATAACAATCAATGAATTGTAATTCTTTTTATGGCTAAAGTCAATATTTTCGTCATCATCAGCCACAAGTATCATCTTATTATTAAAAAGCGCTGCATATTAGCCAGCGTTACTGTAGATTCAATGAGGATGATAATGATTACGATGACATGTCCGCGCTTCGTTAATATTCAACGCGTCGGTAAGCTTATTAATATTTTAATCTTCGTATCTTTGGCTAAGAACACAGGCTCGGCACGTCAGAGCATGTCGAGTCGCGAACTAATAAATAGAGTGTGACTTCCCGCGAAAACCAGTCGCGTACGTATGTACACGCGTTTCTGTGTGGTTACGCGATATTCTCGGTTTTGTCGGTGTAGGATTAGCGGAGTCAATAAATCGCTCGGTTACGTTTTAGCGGGCCGGAAGTTATGTTCCTTGCGACGAAAAATAAAGACCCGCGGGAATTCAAATTACGTAATCTGGAATCGTCGCGGAATTTTTCCTCTCAAGATTTTTTAATCTTTTACGATCTATATACGTAGCATATACAGGGTGTCTCATTGTAAACGTTCCACGCGAATATCTCGAAAAATATAAATTGTTTAAAAAAATGTTTAATGCAAAAGTTTTGCGGTTTCGTAGGGAAAATACAATTGTCATTTTTATTTTTTATTTTTTAAGCG
>JAIFRP010000387.1:107802-120729 GCA_032403825.1 Odynerus spinipes
GACGACGACGACGACGATGACGACGACGACGACGACGACGACGACGACGACGACGACCACAACCACAACAACAACAACAACAACAACAAAAGAAATGGAAAGGAAAGAAAATAAAAGAAGAAAGGCAGACGAAGAAGCATATTTTACTTTCTTTGTCTTTTTTTAGAACAGCATGAAAATGCATAAGTGGATAGCCTTGGCCTGTTCCAACGCTCGTGTGTCGGGCACCGTACCTACTGGTTACCCTGGAAACGGTATCGATTTCAACCCTCAGCTATGCAGTAGAAGCCAGCACCAACACCATGAGGTCTTTTCATCCTCAGTTTCGACGAGGTACGGAGGCCTTTTCGTCAACCCGATTACAAGAGAACCCTCCCCCCCTCTCTATCTCTATCTCTATCTCTATCTCTATCTCTATCTCTATCTCTATCTCTAACTCTATCTCTTCATTCTTTCTTTTTCTCTTTCTCTCTTTTACAACTGGCTTCATGCATTTAGGAAGGACACCGAAAACTGCAAATATAAAGTCTTATTATGGTGAACGATTTCTAGATATCGTTCTTCGTATTACAATATCGAGCTACATATATCCTATTAAAGAGCGGCTTGTAACTAGAAGACAATTCCTAGGGGGCCTGCATATTTTTCATCGAACCGACCGATAGTGGTCATGTTGGCGTTTTTCATCATGCAATATCAAACACCATTGTTTCATTTCACACAATGTTCTCTCCGATATTTCTTTCACGCGATCTTATTTCTCGAACTCTTATCTTTTTTTTTTTAATACTGACTAATAACATGAACTTTTCGCAAGACGCATACGGTGTGTCGTCGGTTGAATTGATTAGACACTGTATGACGCAGACCCCGCGTCACCGGTTTCAAACGTTATATTCGCTCGACGTTTCTCACTCGCTTTTTCGACTTCGACTCGTGCATGTCGATAAGATAAGAACGAAATGCAGTTTTAACGCGATCTCTTACTTGTTTCATTTAATTATATGATTTTACCGTCGACATAAATGCGCGGACCCGAACGAAATGGCAAAACGTCGAAAAGGAAACGTTCAAAGGCTCATGCGATTACAGGAAAACACAACGGCCCATGGGAAATTACCGACAATCCTTTCAGGGACATTAAACGGAGGAAAAGTAAACGCGCGGCTCGGTGGTGCATGGATTCAACCGAATAGTTTTCGTCGGCAAATTACGAAACGCGAAATAAATGAAGAGACGTAACGAGGTGCGTAGAAAAAAAAAGAATTATATGCGGCGTCCAATGGAATCTTCGTTCTTCCATTTCGCTCCGTAATTCAAGCGATTACACGAAATCACTCGCATTTTGGGAAATGTAAATATTTATTTATAACAATATACAGGTTGCGATCATGTTAACTTGCTTGGCAGTTTTTTCATCGCTTTTTCTATAAAAATTGAATATTCCAATAATAACCTCGTTATTATTATGCCAATTGAGTATGTGGGTCTACGATCGGTTATACCGACACTGACTTAAAAATTCGTATTAATCAAACGATATGATTTTTATAAACATATAAAATGTATGCTCTGTGTGTGTGTGTGTGCGCGCGCTCGCGCGCGTGTGTGTATTAGAAATAAAATTACATAAATCTAAAACCGTTAAAACATTTTTACACCGTCGACCAGCGATGGAGTTCGTCGCTTGTAAAGTAGAGAAATAATGAAATTTTTCAATCTACTGGCTCGTTATATAGAAAAAAAGAGTATCCTAATCCGTGCTAATTGGGAGAGACACGTAACGCTTAATGCCTCGTCAGTTGACGAAATTTTACGATCGATCTCGTTCCCTCATTGTTTTCCCTCCTCCTTATTAACTTCAAACACACCGCAAACTTTATTGGCCGGTACAGCTTTTTCTGAAACAGTATTTGCGTTTACAAATTAGATTTATAAAACGTCCATGTACGTTACGAGACCATCGGTATGTTCATTGATTAAGATAATTTTTAATGAAATCTCACCTATCATCTTCGGATAGGGAAGATTGAGATTGTTCATGATCTCTACGAATTCCTTTAACGATTTTGATAATCGCGGATTATACAATTTTTCTTCAGCCACGGTAGTCACCGTTCTACCGTTGTAATCGTGTGCAGGATACAACCTGTAGTTCGCCGGTAAAGTGAATATGTTTTCGTGAACGGACTTGTACAGTACTTCCGGAGAGCCACCCTAATAAATAATGAAAAAAGATATTGGATATTATAAATACATCATGTTTATCAGGTTGGAAAGCTTTTATGTTTTTTAGAAACCTGGAAGTCTGTCCTTCCGCATCCTCGTATTAACAACGCATCACCCGTGAAAGCGATTCCCTGTTCGTCACACACGTACGTAACGCAACCTACGTAAGCGTTAAAAATGTAAAAGTTTAATATGAAAGTAATCGAGTTTATTTCATAGGGGCGTTAAACTTTTCGCATATGCATCTAGCTTTTACATCAAACTACATTTGAGCTATTCGATACCGGTATAGCATGCTTTTACATACATAGATACATGTTTCTTAAGCTCCTTGTTTATTATAATAATTAGAACAGTAATTTTTGCAACTAGTGTGCTGCACACATTTGGAAAAATCATTAATTAGATTATTTTCTAAAGAAGTCCAAAACACGATAAGTGTATGTATAAAAATTAAAATCTCTTTAAATTGATTATATATGAGTATATCAGTGTTATAACAAACGTATATATAATATAGATACATAATATAAATACTCTTTTGTTTATCATCATAAGTTAACGCGTTAAGTGCCGAGCAAACTTTCATTACTTTCCGTTCATGCCACGTCGATCATCAGCCACTGAACGGAAAGTCTACTGTCGGTCGCCGGTGACCGACGTGTCGCTTAACGCGTTAAGTGCGCAGCGAAAGTTTAACTATAGATTCAAGTGTGCCGTGAGATGAAAGAAAGAAGATTTAAAAACACTGTATTAGAGAACAAGGATCTTGCAAGAGCTCTTGCATCTCTAATACTACAACCGGTATGCCGTGAGAGGATCTTAAGCGTGCCACGAAAATTGTTAAAGGTCATTAATTATGTTACAGTAGTCTTCCGTACAACGCGAATTCTTACAATAACGATTCCTATAACGCGACAAAGATATTGCGACCACTGTTTTTATAGAAGGCGTCCCGCGTACAACGCGCTGTGTAATAGTATAAAAATTAGCATTACAAAAGTGTTTTTCTAATATTGTTTAACTAATTACAATTACATTATGAATTTGTTAAAATATTTATTTTGTCGGATTTATAAGAAATAAAAAAGTTTTCCTTACATACATTAGCAATGTATATGTATTTCTTTTAAATAAATAGAATGTGTGTAACACGCGCTCGCGCGCGCGCGCGCGTGCGCGTGCGCGCGTAAAATAGTTTACGTGACAATAGTCATTCCAAAAATATATTACTTTATGTTATTCGTGTTATCCGAGGAAAATTCTGGTCGATTTCCTATAATGCGGATTCTTGTACCGCGTAACAGTTTAACCGCGTTGTACGGGAGTCTACCGCATTTTCGAAAGAACCCGATAAGTGTGCATATAAAAATTAGATCCTCTTTAAATTGATCCTACGAGTATACGTCACTGTTACGATAAACATATACATATGTACGTAATATACTGTTTTTTACTACATTTCTTTACCATCGTAATATAAGTGTACCGCGAAAGTTTAACCATAAGCTCAAGTGTGCCGCGAGACCGAAAAAGGTTGAAAAACACTGTATTAGAGAACGAGGATCCTGCAAAAGATCTTCCATCTCAAATATTAGCGGTGACGTATCCTTCCTTTGGAAAGCTATTTTTGTAAGATCATAAATGAAAGACGCGACGCTCGGAATGCATCACGATGACGTATGCACATACATATGTACAGATGTTAGATGAAATTATTTAATAAAAGGAAAGTGATCGATCGACCGTGTCGTTAACACAAGTCATGAATGAAATGCTCCTCGATATGGTTACGCGTTATTGACCTTCCGTGTGTCCAGGTGTGGGTATCACTACCAGGTAATGTCTGCCAAATTTGATGCGGTCTCGTGGCTCCAAGAGAATGTCGGCTTCGGCACCACTACTGTGGGAGATCATCGATCGACAACCGGGTAATAATGACTTCAATCGGCCCGTTCCGGTAATATGGTCGGCGTGCATATGCGTGTTCACTGCAAAAGGCATTGTAATCGTTAATCGATCGAAAATTAATCACGCTTTCGTTATCGAATCCGTTGAGCGTAGAAATTCTTCGACTTACCCGCATATTTTAAATTTAAACCAAGTTCCTCGATTATGGTTTTGTCTCGTTCGGCCCATTCGATTACCGGGTCGATTAAAATTGCCTCTTTATTAATGATATCGGCGAGTAAATATGTGTACGTGCTGGACACAGGGTCGAACAACTAAAACGTTACGAAATATAAAGAAACGTGATTATATTAAATATTCAACATTGAAATTGATTATCGATATTGATTCGTTTAATTAAGTATCCTATCATACCTACATATATTCTACATTATACTTATAAGAAGGTACGTGATCCTGAAATGAGATCGTAATTTATCAACACTCCACGAGGATAGCGCTTTGCGATGTGAAAATACTGATTTGGATAACGACGAGATAAATCGCCTCGCGATTTATGTCGATAGGCTCGTTTATATTTTTATCGCTATATTTTATTCAATTTTTACATTTTTAAATAAACAAAAAAAGTTCTACTTATGTTCCGTCGTACAGTATTTATTGAAAACTGACGTACCTGCCGAAAAAGAAAGTCCTTGGAAAAGGGTATATGTAACGTCAAGGCCCCGCCTCGATGACGATTCCCTATTAACGATCGCCCGTTTCGAAAAAGTTGACCTGTGAAGGTCAATAATTGACTCAACCTATTCAACAATATACTCATTTCTTTGACAAGTTTTCTTACTACCGGCACCGAGTCGGGGTTAAATGGTACTAATAACGCTGACGAGCCCGATACGTGGTTATATTTATATACATATACACACATATACATATGTGAGATAACGGAGATAATTTGATTTTTTTTTCTTTCTTTCTTTCTTTCTTTCTTTCTTTCTTTCTTTCTTTTAATACGCAAATGACACGCAAATCTTACAACGGTAAGAACGACGATCGATTCGACATTCTTAGATTACCTAAGATACACGTTTAGTTCATAACCTTAAAAATATAACCTACATTATAACGATACAATGTTAATTCGATTACGACGCCATTGTTATTATTTACAAGATAAATAGATAATAGAATATAACATAGAGTTGACGCATGACTAGCAATTGCGGAATTTCATAACGAAATGTTCCGTCAATTGTAGGATCATGGTGATACGCCGTCATATGTCAGCTGTCTAGCCTCCTATCATATGGAACACTGGCCAATCCTGTGACAGAATGGCTGGTGAGAATTGTGGATTATTACGAAAAATAACAAAATTAATCCGTATTGTAATATCCATGATATGAAATTGATTATATAAAACTTCAGGTCATAATTATAATAGTTTTTAATATAAATATCCTAACTAGTTTCGCAATACTAATAAAGCCAGTTACAAGCTCATCTATAGAATATAGTTTCGTGGTCATTTCCTCTCGGAAAATTGAAATTCCAGCAATCGTTGCGCCATCTTGAAATTCTCTTTTCCGCTTCGTATTCTCGTAAAGGTGCGTGCTAATATCTTTTTTCGTTAAATTTCTACACTCTTGTAGTGCGTAATTAAATATACTTTGTATCAAATTTGTTGCAATTCATTTGTTAAACGTTACGTTATATTAGTGTAATGTATGCTATTACAATAATGCCAAGAAAAATTATATGCCAATCGCACAAGCCACCCATGTGCTGATATTGATGTCTAACAATGCGTTGATTTTAATTTCTTTCTTATATTTTTTTCAGATGCCGTCGGTAACGCTAAAGGACGTCGATCAGCACAAATTCGTAAAAGCCTTTGCGGCTTTTCTTAAAAAGTAAGCTACTATGTTACGTATTTATATTAACAGGTTAACCTCAATTCTGTTAGGATAGTTGTTTACTGACAAGTACACGAAACGTTAAAGATTGAATTTTAAACGTTACTTTAAAAATGGATTTCTTCGCGTATTATTTTAATAAATTATTCATGTTAATATTATGTTCATTTTAGGACAGGCAAAATGCGTGTCCCAGAATGGGTGGACATTGTCAAATCTGCTCGTTTCAAGGAACTTGCTCCATATGACCCAGACTGGTACTACATTCGTTGTGCAGCATTAGTACGTCATATTTATATTCGCAGTCCCATTGGTGTTGGAGCAGTGACTAAGATTTTTGGTGGTCGTAAACGAAATGGAACCCATCCCAGTCACTTCTGCCGATCGGCTGGTGGTGTTGCACGTAAAGCACTTCAAAGCCTGGAGCAATTAAAGCTCATCGAAAAGGCTCCTCTTGGTGGACGCAAACTGACGAGTCAAGGACGCAGAGACTTGGATCGCATTGCTGCGCAGGTTAAGGCAAAGAGTAAAAAACAATTGAAACTTCAAGAAACGCTTGTTCTGTAATTATTTTCAATAAAATTTAAAAATACATAAACGTTGTCGTTGTTTCCGCCTAATTTTCAATTTAGTTTTAATTCTACCTAGTATTAAAGATACTTATTAAAGTGATACAAAAACAAAAGCTAATTTATTTTATAATTTTTTTTTATAAACGTTTACTGTACAAATCGTACAAAATTATATAAGTTTTTAATACAAAATTAGGATATTAGGAAGTGTTAACCAGCCTTTCAGGTCGTCCGTGGGCTTCGCCCCCTGGACCCCCCCTGGCGAAAAAGCTTCGCTTTTTCGCATTAGGCACGACCGCGATGGTGGTCGGCTCGCTGCGCTCGCCTCCCCCTTTTAAGTGTCAATTCTTTCTGTCCATTATTTTGCCTTTTATGAATTCTTTAATTTTTAAAATGCACGCCATTTTGTAACCGAGAGTCGAATCGAACCGAAATTGTTCGTGGATCTAAGTTGGATGCATCCTCATTTTTGGTTTAAATTTCAACTCGATTCATGCAGCCGTTTTTACGCTGGAGTGGATACACACACACACACACACGCACACACATGCATTTAGATTTTGTAATGAAACGTAAAGATCCAAAAGGGTTTTTGGATATCTCGAATAGTTTCTGAGATAATCGAATGTTACACTTTTTGCTCTATCGAGATCATAAGGAACTCCCTGCGGTCGTGCCTAAAAAGAAGCATGATTTTGATTAAAATCGAGAAGCTTTGATTTGTGATCAGATAACAACAACATATCGCAGAAAATAGTAACTGATGATCATAGTTTAAATCCCCAAAATTTTACTGTTGGCAATCCTAGTTTTCTTTCTCTTTTCTATCCCTCTCTTTTGCGTGGATAATGTTCAAGTACGAAATAATGTATTGAACGTGACACCTTACATTAGTGAAGCTTATGGTACCCTTGAAAGGAATTTTATGAAATACATTAGGAACATGACGTAATTAGATTTGTTTTGACGTGATCCAAATGCATCCATTACTAACTGCGTAGAAAAAAAAATCGAAGATGTCGGTTTTCAATTTCTTCCGAAATATATTCGGTGGAAGAGATGGAGAGGAATTGAGACACGAGGGGTAGGTCGTTTTATTACATTAATAATACGAAAAACAAACATCATCTGATAACACTCTCATATCTCCGATTTGATCATGACATTTAACATGAATCGACATAATTATAGTGACATCGCGATTGAGTGATAGCTACTATGTGCTACTGAAACATATCTCATTAGTTATTTACATATGAAAAAATTAGTAATTCATTGATATATTTTGTATTTATCTGTGAACTTAATTTACTATCACTCTATTGACCTTCTTGATATCTTTAAACATAATCTGTTCTTTGTAATGTATTAGTAAACATTTAAAAAATTCTTTTAGATTGGACGATCAACAATCCAGGAAGCACAGTTTTCGAAATCCTATTTGGCAAAATGATGACGATGAGAATGATGATGACGACTTCAGGTATGTTTTTTAGATTAGTTTTTATTGTTAAGCCATAATTTTTATTATTAAGCTATAATTGCACGATTTTTTTATTTGTTTTAGACACTTCGGAAATACCATACACTTTAGTATCTTCAGCGATCCAATGGAAATGACTCGTTATTTTGAGGCTCAAATGGATGAAATATTAAAGAGCTTTTTTCCAGGTTCAGGCCGTGGCTCATTTTTCTCCATTCCAGGTATGTACTGTATATACCAGTTCTCTCAGAGTATTCGATCGCTTTATATTTCTTAAATTAACTTATGTTCAAGATAGAGGTAATGTGCCAGAGGTAATACCTATAGAACCACGCCAGGATAACTTACGTAACAAAATGCTAAAACCTGGATACGATATGCCTGGACTTGATGACTATGGCAAATCCAGAGCAGATGTAGATTTGGACGGAAAGTATGCAATTTTAGATATCATGTATATATTGCTTTAATTTCAATTAATCCATCACTTATACTTTTTATTTTGTGATAGAATTTCTGCCGAAGACTTTTCAAAAATTTGGGAGGAGCCCGATAGCAAAAAACAAATCGTACCTTACACGAACCAGTTTCACCATAGTTCAAGATTTGTTACTAAAAGATTTGTACGTGGACCGGATGGAACTATAGAAGAACAAGAAACAATAAGAGATGGCGAAGGCAATGAGGAGACGATAGTTTCAAAACAAATTGGAGATAAAAAATATGTTGTTACTACAAAAAAAGATAAAAATGGTATAGAAACTAAAACTGAAGATCTAATTAATATAGATGAGAGTAAGTTATTGCAACTTGTATCTTTAATAACATTTGTAAACATTAATTTGTTTACATTTACAACGTCTTTTTATAATATAATAATGCATATATGAATGTTTTGTAACTTTCAGGTGAAATGAAAAATTTTGAACAAAAGTGGGGATTTCCATTTGGTCATGATAGTAGGCCCAGTAGCATTTTGAATTACTTTCCATGGGAGAAATTTTTTGGTCCAAATCCAAAATTATAATAGCTTTAGTAGCATATAATATGGTCATTCTACAGAGGGATGCCATTTTGATATTACTATTCTTTATGATAGCTAAAATCTAATATAAATCAAACATTGTTGTAATTGATAGTGAATTATAAAGTAAATAAAAAGTAATAAAATATAAGCATCAATTAAAATTTTCCTTTTCTCCTTTTTGTCAGTTAAAAATTAGTAAAAATAATAAGTAAATAATCTGTTAATCCCATTATTGTTCTTTGTCGTGATTATGCAACTTATATTGCAAATGAATGTTGCTTAAAATGGAGATTTCTTACATTCGGTACACAACGTAGTAGTGTTAAACACAAGTAAATGATCTAACAAAGAAATTTATTTGGTTGTGTTATTTAAATCAGTTCAATAAGTAATAGAAGTATGTAGTCTTGATGCTCTGATCCTCCTAGAACATAGACTATTGATATTGCAACATATGAGGTACATATTGCAACATCAAAGGATATCCTTCATATAGATAGTATTCATGTACACGCATGTATATTTATTCTGTACCATGTACGCACCGTGTAACTATTTGCATTCAAAGCAAATATCAATCAACAATCTATTTTTATAATGTATATACCAAGATATTAATGAGTGATATCTACAAGTATTTCATGTTCCTTATAAAACGTTAATGGTAACGCGCGCGCGCGCGTGTGTTCGCATGTGTGTACGTTTGTATAGTTTACATAATATATATTATTGTTACGGCGAGCAATGTTCGTATTTGCATATAAACACGGCAGCATCTCTATGATCCGAATAACCTAAAAGAACTAAACATCATCGTGAATGTTATTTCCATTACATTATATTCCACAGCTACATATAGCTTCAATATGTACAATTAATGTATTCAAACTTTTGTATATTTATGCAATCATAATCATACAGAAAATATCAATTAAATGATATTTCATGAAGAGGGAACAAATCATCTAATCAAATTAATATTATAATTTTAGAGCTATATGTATCTAAAAGATTTGTCAGTCTCTTTAAACGTTCACTCTAAATACATGAAAAGATTTATGAAAGAAATAACAAGTAGAGAACATCAATCATAATTATATTTGGTGAATGACTTTCATTATTATAACGTATAACTTCTTTTCTTATAATCTCAGTTTTTTTTAAGTTTCATTGATATTTTCTGCTTTCTTTGAATTCATAAAATTAAAAAAGTACACTTTGGAATAAACTATCTCCAATTCAGATAGAAATATAATAAATTTTGGAATATACAATTTCCAATGTAGATTATAATAATAATCATTTTTGGAAATCTACAATATTTCATACATACTTCAATCGATATAAATATTAACAGAAATAGTAACTTCCAATTTTTTACAATATTAATGATACTTTCCCGCATAATATACATCAAATACATAATATGAAATCAGGTTTCACATCCCAGTCTGATTCATAGCAAGTTTGATAAATTCTGAATACATTTCATCATTAAATGCAGCAAATTCACAGTGTTTATTGATCAATCATAAATGGTAGTACTAAAAACCATTGCCACCCAATCATTTTTATTATGGGTCAGACTATGATACTGAATCTGCACTTTTAATAGACATATCGAGTCAGTAAATGAAATTCGAAATTATTATAAACTATTTACATACAATACGTGTATTACCTACCAAACGATTTTTTATACTTGAAATAATTACTCTTGACTAAAACCTTCGGTCTCTTCAATCGCATAATTCAGCTTCTCTACCAATTGATCATAGCTTTTATACGGTGGTAAGTCTAATCTGTTAAAACAAGTATGAGATCTTGGCAACCACGTGTCTTTACCAACTTTTTCAATACAAAATCGTTGGGGCCCATTACTTCCTACGATATTAAAGAGATATTTAAATATTTGTGATACATATGGCAAAGTAAAAAATTATATTTATAATAATTTAGACGTATTATTGTACCCATTAATTCAGCAAATCCACCCACAGGTACCCTGCAAGTTCCAGTTACGAACTGTAAAAGGCGAGCTCTTTTCTCACTATCTGTTCTTGTAACGAACTATAAATTTGGAAGTATACGTTATAAACTTGTAATTAAAATTCGATCAAACTAAAGATATCGGAAAAAATGCAAACATACCTGCCAAAACCATAAAACTTGTTTACTATTACGCGTATAGTGTCTGTAAATGGTATTACGTTGCCAATCCTCTACATCTATTTCTTGCATACCACACAGCATTAACTCCAATTCACGTTCATCGAAATATTTTAGCCATTCCAATGATACAACCGAATTAAATCCTTCTAAAAAGGCCTTTGTTTGTTCTTCTATACCTCTCGTCATCCTCCATTCAGTCATTAATCTGATAATCATAAAACCATTAAATGTATATGCTTATATGAAGTAGCTTAAAATTTACAATTATTTTCTATTGCTATACCTAATATATTCTTCTTTATTGTCTTCAACAACTCTAATTTTATCACCATTTTCTTTCAGTTCATGATGAATGACTTGCCCAAGAATTTCAAAATCAACACTATAATACAATTCTAGACCGCATTCATCGATATTATTCTCCTTTATCCATACAAGAGATTTGTAAAACTCTGGATCAATGGATTCTATATCTTTCATAACTAATTTTTTATTTAACATTCTCTTATAAAATGGCATAGTGAAGCCACTATAGATAAATCGTCCATGATAAAGAGCCTAAAAGTTAGATATTAGATGTATTTGTAATAACAATAAATTCATTAAAAATTATATATATGTATATGTATACAAACCATTGCAATAAATCTGCCAATAAATTTAAAATACTGCAAATGATCAGGATTGACATAAGATGCAGGATTTATTTGCAAGCTATAGTTGCTTTTATTGGCATATTCAAATAAACAATACATTGGATTTAGAACTTCGTGACTCAATAGGAAGAACCACTCTCTAAAATGACAAAAGACAATATGAATTGCAGGAACTCTAAAATTGAGTGGAAAAATATTTGTTGGTATTTACCTGGATACACCTCCATAATCTAAACCTTCCTCTCCTTTAAAAATAATATATAATCTTCGTCTGAGCGCAAACGCTTCTGCATTCATTATTTGATGATAAGAATCTTCAAATAATGTTTGTCGACTGACACTAATTTTTATATGATTTGGCAATGCATTAGTTTGACACAAGAAACGAAATTGTGACAATTTCCAGCGGAATGATCTTTCGTATGCTCTTGGTACTCGACAAATACCTTTGGGCCTTAATAAATAACAGAACAAAAATTTTAGTTACTTTAATCCTTATATCTAAAGTCAATTTTAATTATAATTACTACAATTTAGAAAATTACCCTTTTGGTGCACCTGGTCTTGGATCCAAGAATGTTGTTGTTTTAGTATTGTGATCAACAAAATATCGTACACCATCTTCTGTCAGTCGGATTTCCCAACCATCTGGTAATGGTGGTTCATCTATTCCTGTTTCTTGTCCTTGTGTACGAGGATCTTCCCATTGAGTTGTTCGATTTTTATGATTCACATAGTATACTCGACCCTCTGGCTGTGTGCGTCTTTCCCAGCCAGATGGCAATGGCCCAAGAATATCATCATCATCGGGCATAGTAGATGTTGAAGGTCCTGCCACAGCGGCTGCTGCCCCAAGAGGCTACATGTATTAAATATCGAATAGTTAAATAAACGAGCATGTGTGGTGCGTGCGTGTATACAAATAACATTTTTTATTATTTACATAACATATATACATATG
>JAIFRP010000409.1:1945-12216 GCA_032403825.1 Odynerus spinipes
AAACAATTTAAATATAACAACAATTAAACATTGTTTGCAAAATATTATTATGTAAGGAACATCCAAGCCAGGGCGGAAGAGGGTTCGTTCATATAAATCGATCCGTTCCTTCCAAAACTAGCGATCATCGATCGGCACCGTGTGCCACTTCGCACTAATTTTGTAATAACTTTGTAAAAAATAGAGATCTAAAAAATTTTTTGCAAACGGGACCAATGGGAGACCATAACCTATAAAGTAGAAAAAATTTCATCCCGATCGGTCCATCCGTCTCGGCGTCAGGCCCGGACAAACAGAAAAAAAAGCAACATCGCCCACTGTCGAATTGAGTAACCTCCTCCTTTTCGAAGTCGCTTAAAAAAATATCGGTGGTCGCTATACATGGAAATATATTGATCCGTATACTAACGTTTTGACGTTAGATGTTCTTTGCAAAGACATGGCAACTAAACGCTTACATTTCGGCCATTCTGACCGTTTAATCGCCCTCGATTAAATCATACCGACATATTATTATTCTTAATGAAACAAAACTAAAATTTAAACGTGCAACTACAATCAAACTTCTCAACATAACATGAACACAATTTTGACGCGACAAAAGTAACGATTTTTACGAAAATAAAGACAAACGATACAAAACATTTTTCACCCTTCTAACCATGGACGCATATTCGATGCCACCCACCCAAGTCCCCTGATACGGAATCTGGGAAACTTAAAATCCATCAATATCCTTAATAATCGATATATCGATCATTTCTTAGCAACTCTTTGGCGAGTTGCCGGTATTTTCGAAATTTTTAATCATAACCCGATCGCCAGTCTGATATTTTTTTTCTGGCTTTCGATGTTTATCATAATAACGTTTATTTGCTTCGAATTGTTTTTTAATCCGCTCAGCCGCTTTAGCACGTTCAATTTCCAAATTCTGATCACTTTCATCGTTTTTAGGCACGACCGCAAGGAGTATGTACCTTATGATCTCGATAGAGCAAAAAGTGTAACAGACGATTATTTCCGAAACTATTCGAGATATCCAAAAACCCTTTTGGATCTTTACGTTTCATAACAAGACCGTAATGTGTGTGTGTGTGTGTGTGTGTGTGTGTGTGTGCGTGTGTGTATCCACTCCAGCGTCTAAACGGCTGCACGAATCGAGTTGAAACTTGTACAAAAAATCCGGCTGTACCCAAAGAGGATTCATGAACAATTTCGGTTGGATCCGACGTTCGATTACAAAATGGCGGGTGGTTCAAAAATTAAAAAATTCATAAAAAATTCATTATAAGACGGAAAGAATTCAAACTTTGTAAAAGTATGATCACTAGCAAAAGGAACTAGGAAAAGTATGAACACTAACAGCTAATAACCTGAATTTTTTCAAAATTTTTTATCCAGACAATAAAAAATGGCGAACGAATAAATATTTTTATCGGCGAATCGAATTGAAATTTATATTGAAAATTCGGTTGTACCCAACAAGAATATCATAAAAAGAATGTCGTGCCTAAAAAAGGTTGTGCTCCTTTTTTAGGCCGTGCCTAAAAAAACAAATTTTGTCAAAATATGTTAAATAACCACCGAAAAAAGGGGAGGCGAGCGCAACGAACCGACAACTATCTCGGCCGTGCCTAATGCGAAAAAGCGAAGCTTTTTCGCCAGGGGGGTCCAGGGGGCGCAGCCCCCTGGCCGGCCTGACAGTCTGGTTTAATTTTTCTAAGGTATCTCTAAGATTATCCGCGATTTGGCCGCGTTGTTGTACTCCATACAACAACCTGCTCGGAGTCTCCCCCGTCGATTTATTTAATGTATTATTACAAATATATTCTACATCCTCTAACGTCTCATACCAGTTGCAATTACGCTCGTCGATCAGTTTCGCAATTATTGGAATTATTGTTCGATTCGTTCGTTCATCTTGACCGTTTGACTGCAGTGATGCCCTGGCAATCTTAATATGTTCTACGCCTTGTTGCGTCATAAAATGTTCGAATTCACGCGAAGTGAAACAGCTACCCCGATCGGAAATGATTCTGAAAGGTCTATTATAATATGCAAAATATGATTTTAAATGCTTAATCGCTTCCGCCGTGCTTGTAGTATTTGTTGCATACAACCTAACGTATTTTGTAAAGGCATCAATCACCAGTAATATGTGTCGCTTTCGATTCTTATAAGCTTTAGACACCGGTACTAAATGATCTATGTGTAAGGTAATGAACGGCTTACTATTTTTTCATATCTCGTGTAGCAACGATGGAGGGAGTGCTGATTCCTGAGAGTTTTGGGGGAGTTGGATGGACGGAGGGCCCGTTCCCATGCCATGGGTCAGCTGATCAAGCGGTTTACCGATTTTTGTTACTACTCAGATATCTTTTCCTTGATCGTGCCTAAACGTGAATTATTGCGGGTGACATCCGGTGTCAAGTTGCGATAATTCTCGAATTACGGTTCGATTTGCATTTGCTGGCGAGTGCAAATGCGCATATTATAATTTTAACAGAAAATGTATTAATGCTCTCCGATTGAGAATGTTTGTTAGGGGACCCAGGGGAAGAACAAATGTCTAATGATACTCAAGAAATTGTAACCTTTTCGAAGGCGGCACAAAATTAATAGCACGTTCTGCTTAAGAGGTACATGACTAGTTCGGATTTCAGGGTTATAGAGTGACCGTAAAAATTACGAGTGAATGCACTTATCCTTATGTCGTGAAAATAAGTGTGCAGGGACATTTTGTGCCGCCTTCGAAAAAGTTACAATTTCTTGAGTATCATTTTAATTTATAACCTAAAATTATTTTATGCTTTTTAGCGCTTCTTTACGCTCCATTTTCGAAGTCGGTTTCTATTTTTTTTCCAAAAAAGTTTTTTTATTCCTTCCAACAAATCCAGTTGGTCTTCAATTAAAGGTAATGGGAAATTATCACAGGCGGTCACCTTATTAAGCATTCTAAAATCAATACACATTCGACACTCTCCGTTTTTCTTCTTCGTTAGTACAATAGGTGATGCATACTTTGACATACTTTCCCTAATCGCGCCCTACTGCATTAATTCGTCTACAATTACCTTTAATTTTTTCCTTTTCTGAATATGACAGCCTTCGTGGGGCATAACGAAATGGTTTCTCATCTATCATCTTAAGCTTCGTTACATTTTCGACGCGTGGAACTTCGGGTCTCACTGGTTCTAAGTAACTTTTAACAAACAAATTACGTGTTCGCTCCTGAACTTCAAGCGGAAGATCATTATTTATAACCATTTGAGAGAATGGCTCTTCGTTTTCCGTAGCTGCTTCAATATTCATAATTTCTTTAATTCCCTCGCTAATGTTAAGCGTTAGTTTTGCTAGCTTCATAAAATCCCGTCCTAAAACCAGTGAACTCCGCATCGTTCCATCGTCTACTACTCTTAAAACTACATCATATGTGGCTTGCTCAATGACAATTGTCACTTTTGCGTTACCATAAATTTGTACAATACTATTATTTATTCCCAAAAATCTACTACTGTCTGGCGCCTCCTCAACGAATTTGCTCGGTATTAAACTTTTCTTTACGAAACTAATAGGACTACCGGAGTCGATTGACGCAACTAATCTGATAACCGTATTACCATTGTTTCCACCTAACGACACCGTTACCGTAGGATGAAATTCGTCCTCTTCGGCTTGTGACGGAGCCACGTAGCTGACATCTCGCGATGTCGTCTGTTTACATTGCTCGACCTTATGATCCAAACTTCCGCATTTAAAGCAGCTGCCTCTTCTTCTCCGTGGTCGCTCGCACTCCGCTGAAAAATGTCCCATGCCATGGCAGTTATAGCACCTAACCGCCTCTTTCAACTTTGGATCTCGTTGCTCTTTCTTTATAGCCGCATCCATCTTCGCCACCAGCGCAGATATTTCTCAACGTAAGGGCACATTCCTCTGCCGTCGCTCCTCTTCAACGAACTGCAATCTCGAAAAAGTCCTCAGCAGCGCCTCCGGATTCTAAAAACACTGAACTCGAGCCAGGGATCTTATGTTTTCGTTAGGAATACCCTCAACGATGTAATCAACAATTTCCCCTTCTAAAATCGGCACCCGATTTCCCATGACCATTTTGTTATGAACATAATCAGCAAAAGTTTCATCGCGTTTCCAGATCCGTCTCTCAAAACCACGGCGTAAACTCAGGATGTTCTGACGCTGCCCAAAGATTCCTTGTAATCCAGAGAGTGATTAGCTGCCAAATCGACACCATCAGGTCTTGAATAGTACCACTTAAGGGCTTTTCCTTTTAACTTGTGGCACACCATCGCCTTCGCAGTCTGATCGACGAGCCCAAACGTCTGAATTAATTTCCTCACCTGCTTCTCTCAGGCTTCAACATCATAGCTGCTACCATCATAGTCGCTGACCATCTCCTTAACATCCATCCACTTCATTTCAATAAATCGCGGAACTGGATAGTTGTCTCTTTGCTGATAGAGACGAGCGCTTTCTAATTCTCTTCTTTACATTTGAATCTCTCGTTCGGCCAGGTCGCGTTCCCGTCGTAACAATTCCATCTCGGAAGGTAACTCTAGTTGAGGCGATGCTGCGCTCCGTTCAAGACTGTGTGCATCTCCTTCTCCCGCATTCAGCCTCGAAGAAGATTTCCGTAAATTTTCTTCCGTAAAACCGGCGTCTAAAAGTCGTACAATAGTCTCGTTCTTGGTCCGAGCAGTCGGCAACCCTTTCTCAAGCAGCAACTCTTTTAGCTCGGCTACCGTACGAGTACTCATAATTTGTATCGTAATAATATCGTAATTTTAATCGCGTTTTCACTCAACCGCACAACTTAATCCCATATTCACTTAATATTGTAACCGCGTTATCTCTTAACCGCTTACTAAATTAATTCGGCCATCGATCGCTGCTTCTATCGTAATTGCTTATTAATTCACTAATTAAAGTACTCTATCCCACTTCTGACATCTGTAGAGATAAAATAAATCAAACTCAAAGTCAGGAAAAACAAATATATTAACAAAGTGTGTTCTCGGCGGTGGTTGTAAACAGAATGAATCTATGTCTTTAACAATTTGTTAAAATATCGATGGTTGCTATGCATGGAAATATATTGATCCGTATACTAACGTTGTGACGTTAGATATTATTTACAAAGCCATGGCAACTAAATGCTTACAATATGCGAGCACGAAATTTGTCCACGATATCGTGAAAGCATCGATTGCCATCGACTCTGGATCGTGGTACCACGAAATGTAATTTTTGCACTTAGCATTAGTGCGAGATGCAAACAAATCGATATCGGAAGTCCCTAACGTACTAACAACTTTATCGGACGCCCAATCCGCCAGAGCGCACTCCGTTTCTTTTTGTAACTTTCTCGATTCGAAACCTGCGTCCGCGGTTTCTTTCGTACCGATGTATGACGCGACTATATATAATTGTATTTCGCGCCTCTTCCTCGAGATCATATATGTAGTACCCCCGCTTACCTCAGTGTCATTACAAATTTTTAAAGCTAGGGAATAAAAATTCCCTAATCACGCGTCTCCCACGCGTTACTAGCGTCTATTACGCGTTGCTCGCCTTCTCGCGGCCAACTTAATTTTTTCGCTTTGTGTCAGTATCTTCATAGAAACATTACATAGGTAGATAAGAAAAAAAGCAACATCGCTCACTGTCGAATTGAGTAACCTCCTCCTTTTCGAAGTCGGTTAAAAAGATTTAAAATTATGAAGAGGAAAGAAAAGAAAAGGACATCTTCGACCGAAGAGGACAAGTAAAACAGCAGGCTGCAACAAGAAATTCGACGATTGGAGAAAAAGATTGGATCGAAAGAAGGAAGAACGTCGCAAGTAAAAGGATAACCTAACTTTTTCCTTTTTTTGTTCAAGGAGAAAAAAAAAGCTCCGGCATAAAACTGATATTACGGACTGGATGAATGCTCATCTATGGTGCTAGCGATTTTATCGGTACACACTGTGCATCTGGCTCTTTCCAGATTGCACATTTTTCGTTTGACGAAAGAAAGCAATACACAGCCTGGGTTTGACCCATACGGCTCGTTTCTTTGACTTCGGCAATTGTCGCCGGAGCAAAGCCCCTCTGCTCTGGAGAGATACAGCAGACTATGTGGCATTGGATTCCTTGGTTCTGCGGGGAAGTATTCACCGATCCGATCGTCACGGCGCTCATCATCTCGACAGCGTTCGTCATCACGTACGCGTTCACCAGTTCGATGGAGGCAATCATCGAAACGACGTTCACCAGCTCGTTCACGTCCGTGAACGCCGGCTCGAAATCGTTCACGATCTAGTTTGAAGTATTCTTCGATTTCATGTCCAACACATCTGAAAGATGTTCAAGAGCTGTTTCGAGACATTCGTCAGTTTCTAATAGCTCGTCATCTCGATCGGAATGCTTGTTGATCCAAAGAGATCATCAGGGGATCGACGGCGCGGTAATGTATTACGGGACCAATTCCGGCGTGACCACTGACACGCTGGAAGCTTCACCACTGACGGAGCCTCCGAGCACCGTAGCGGAAAGTATTCTGTAATATGAAACAGAGCTTCAGTAAAGAATTTTGAACATTATAGGGGCTCGTCTCGAAGCTGATCAGAAAATTGGCGTAGCTATCCCATTAGGTATCCGATTAGCTATCGACGTGCGTCGTAGAAGGGGCAGGAGAGCGTATTGCTTGTTGTCTTGCAGCGGTTGGAGGAGCGATGATGTGATCATGTTTTTGATTGAGGATACGAGGGATTCTCGAATTGCTCGAAAGTTTGAGCGATGCCGGCAGATTTCTAGCCTCAATCCATCGAGAGAGGAGGAATCTCTCTCCTCTGGCTGGAAGGAGTGTTCTTCTGGCAAGTTTGGATTCTTCAATGAGGACTGCCCTTTCGAACACGTCAGTCGATGAGTCGTTTATTTCGGCCAGCTACAAGGAGCCGGCCGGCCCATCAGTTCGGAAAGCGTCGATGTATACAGCGACAACTGTAAGTAGAACAGCGGGTAGCTTAAGGTTTTTCTTCAATGATGCTGTTGTGGGACAATGAATTCAGAGTTGCGTTCATTTCGTTCATTTCGTATATCCGAGCCAGGAACGTTTCCTAATGGAACATGCATGAACCGAGCGTTGGCTCCCGAAAGGAAGCGCTGGAGGTAGCGTTGACCCCGACGAGATTCGAACCCGAGCCTCCTCCGTGGTGGTCATATGTCGAATCTGTTTCGCCACAGCACTGATATCGTGTGCTGCTCTATTTGGGCCTTTTCCGGGAGAGATCTTGTTCTTTTGATGGAAGGTCCCATCACCAAATCCCACAATATGTTAATTAAAAAGCAAATGACCAAGTTAATGGAAAAAGGGGCGAATGAGAGATGCTCACCGTTAAATGATCAATTTTATCAAATATTTGTTTTGGTTCCCAAACCTGATGGAACTTATAGACTGATTTTGAATCTTAACAAACTTAGCGAATTTATTTCAGCGGAGCATTTAAAAATCGAAGACTGGAAAGTCGCAAAAAAGTTAATCAGTTCCTGTGACTACATGATTACATTAGATTTGAAGGATGCGTACTATATCGTACCCATCAAAAAGAATTGTAGAAAATTCTTGCGTTTCTTGTATAGAGGTGAATTTTTTGAATTCACATGTTTACCATTCAGACTAAACGTTGCATCTTTCGCGTTCACAAAACTACTGACATCGGTAGCAGCTTACTTGCGAAAACGCGGGTTTGCTTCCGTATTTTATCTCGACGACATTTTAGTTATCGGAAAATCGTACGAGAGATGTGCTGATAATATTCGCCAAAGCGGTTACGCTCTTACAAAAGTTGGGGTTTTTATAATTAATAAAGGAAAGAGTCGTGAATCACCCACTCAGCGAAATATTTAGGATTAATTTTCGATTCCGAACAGTTGACTATAGAATTACTCGTTGCACAACACGGGACTTCGCAGCTTTCGTGGATACTTTAGGCTCTCGTTGTCCAGCTTTGAAGTACGGAATGATTCATGTAAGACGTTCCGAAGGGGCAAGGTTTCGCGCTCTAAAAGCAAACGGTTACAATTTTGATGCAAAGATGAATCTTCCAGAAGATTTAAACGAGGACATTGTGTGGTGGAAGACCGGAATTCGAAATTTTTTCCAATGCATCACGTACAGGATAGGGTGTTTTTTGTAAAGGCCGTAGTTGTGGGTACTAAAATGCCGAAGATTTAAAATTGCATATTAATGGCAGCGTTCTTCGGATTGAAATATTTCGCGAGAGAAATACTTCGCATGGATAACACAACAGCATTGCATACATTAATCGTATGAGGGACAGTCGGTTTGAAAATATTAGTTCCCTTGCCAAAAAAATTTCGAAATGGTGTGAACGGAGAAAAATTTGGATAACGGCGTCGTATATCCGCTTCAGCGAGAACGTAGAGGCTGATTACGAGTCACGGATACTGCAACCGGAGACAGAATTTGAGCTGTCCGACAGCGTTTGTTTTCAAATAATCGTTAACAATTTTGGTCAACCGCAAATCGATTTATTTGTTTCCGGGGCGGATGCGAAATACTGATCGCCATTGACGCTTTCACACTGGAGTGGAGCCTTTCTCTATTTAATGAAGCTAGGATAATAATCCCTGACGCATTTTGAATCATATCATTAACGCTAACTTCGGAGAATCCTTCTGCACCATCGAATTCGTCAGATCGGTTTTCCGATCTCCTCTCGACATCGTGACGTCTCCTAGTCGGCCGTCGTCTATTTTCCAATGCCTCAGAATCACGACGATGACATAATAATCGAGACAAGTCGGGTTTGTAAATGTTGTCGTCTCCTCTGTATATTTAACGTACTAGTTTTATAGGTTAGAGCCTAAGAAAGCGATCTATACGATCCTGAACACCATGAAAAATGCCGAATAATAACTCTCTCCATGTAGGTTAGGGCTTGCAGGAGTGGCTGGTGACGAAAAATATTCGTTTTCCAACAAGAATTCCTCAATTGTTTCCCAACCTAAAAAAGATATTACTTACTTTTACGCTTTTTATCATGCTTTCTGCTTGAGATTCTTTGCTCTAACTTCGCAATTCTTTTCTCCATACGACTCCGCCTATTCTCGCTCGAAGATTTGCTGCTATCACTCATTTTCTGATTTTTAATCGTAGAGAAAAGTTCTTGTGCGTGTGGCTCTTTCGACATACGAAATATGGCTTTAAAGCGTGTGGTAATTCGGGCAGGTAGAAGGTACTACAACGTGATCTATTGGAAGAGGCGCAAATACAATTACATATTATCGATCCGTTAGCGACGCTTAATGAATGAAAATCAATCAGAACAATCGAGATATAGAAAAGAATATAAAGTACTGTGATTTCGATCGTAGCTTCAAATTCTCAAATATTCGTGTTTCTAGCACTTTCCAAATCAAATTTCTTCTTAATTTTTCTTTCAAAGAAACTACTGTGTTGTTCCTTTTTTAAACAACGTGTTTAAACCGGTCATTTTGATCGGTTGGTATATCTAGTGTTAAAGAGAATATAAAAACTCGCACCTCCAATTAGTAGCCAGTCGATCGTGGATATCTAATATTGTCCACTAACCTATTGCAACGTTCTTACCGTTACCTCCTTTTTGGGTTCCGGTCTATGATGGGACCCGGCAGTGGGAGAGATAAGACGAAAAAGAGTAGTAGTGTTTTTAAATGAAGTTACGTATATGTCCTATTTTCTCTAACTTTTTGTCAGGCTTAATGTTTTTCGTCCGCGTCTGTTTTCGTCGCTCGGCAGTGTTTATATTTGTTACGCTCACTTTCGCCGTGGTCACGCTCGGAGCCTTGCTGTTCGCACGCACTTAATTCTATCGCGTATGCCTGACAAAATAATTAAAAAGGATCGCCACGACAGTTAACAATTTTATTTAATTTAATGGTTCGTAGGAATAGGAATTATTTTTAGGTTGTCAAATAACAATTCAAGATACTTTGGAGGACGTGTGACTTCATGACGATTTTACGTTCGCGTTCGGTCAATTTCTAAGTCCTTTCATGATTTTAAATCCGAACTTCCGCAACTTCCGGGCTTCTTATGAAAGATAGCTTTCGTTCGCGTGAGCTCATAAATGAGAATGCGAACAGAAGTGATAACTAGCGGATCTATGAAATATATAAGATTGTTGATTTTTGGATTTCGATCTCAGTTCGAGAGTGAATTGAATTTAAGTAAACGCCTACGAATAGTCACCTAGGAGTATTGAAGAGTTAGT
>JAIFRP010000423.1:32411-43100 GCA_032403825.1 Odynerus spinipes
CCGGAATTCGACGGCACGGAGAGATAACTTTAACGTCGCTCCTTGAAATGTTTTAATTTCTTACTAACTCGAGCTCGTACCCGAGTGGGAGGCGGCGGGTGGTCGGCGCAGTGGAGGCTCGCACGCACTCCATGATAACGGCAGTCATCCGGACACGCCAGACAGCTGGACGTTGCCGTCCACACACACACCGCAAACATTCACACACGCTACTCTACATTTTATATACAAGAAAACATGTCGTCGACGGACGCGTCGCGGGACGACCTACCGCTCGCTCTCTCTTCTCTCGTCTTCGCACACTTTTTACTATTTTCCGTTCTGTATACCTCTGTAGCCGAAACTAGAGTGTTTCGCTCCTCCGGATTACCGATCCGTGAACCGACGTGTCGCCGTTTTCCCCCACCGAGCCTTTCCAGCGCCGATGCCAAACTTCCTTATTCAGCCGTCGCTGGTCCTTCGGCCCGCCGCGATCCTTGCGTGGCGGGTCCTCACCGCTCAGGCGTTCGTGGCATCTTTATGTCGGCTCGCGGGGCCTTTCCATCCGTTGTGTGGGGGGCGGTGGCTATCTGCCCGGGCGCATCCGGCGCCTGACGTGGCCAGCTCGGCCACCCGCCACAGTGCTCTGCCGCACCCCAGGCCGGGGAGGGACGTACTCTACCTCCACCCGACCCGTCTCGGAGAAAGGTTACCCGCGAGCGGCTCGTTCCCGGTCCGGCTCCCGGCCGGTAAGTCGTTTTCCAACCTCTTTCTAGTGGAGTGGCATCCGGGCGGCCCTTTTGGTGGCTGCTGGTGGCTCGGGGAGTACTCAGGTCCCACGCGTTCCCGGTCGGCTCGTCCTCCGTCCCGTGCTGCGACGGAGTCGCTCGGACGTCCGGCAGGAGCGGCTGTTGACCGTTGGCGTGCGGGTCCTCCTCTTCTTGCGAGCGGTATCCGCCTTACATGCCAACGCGCCGTCCTCCGCTGTCGCGCGGTCGCCTCTTTTCCCCCTTTTCCTTTTCCCTCTCGCTCATTCGTCCGTCCATTCTTCTCCTCACTCGGTGCACTCGTCCTCGTGGTCCTTCCTTTCCTCACTCTTTGGGACGTCGCGCGCCGCGACGTCACTACTCACCCCCCCTTGGGGGAAGTCCTTCAGGACTTCCATCTGCCCTGAGTCGTAGGTGGGACCACGAGGGCGGTGGCGTGTCTCCGACCTAAAATTGCACTCATGTGAGAGACTTGAATGGACTTTAAGCGCGGACATATATATACTTTACAAATTGTTGGAAAAAGGAAGAAAAAGGTAATAAAGATGTTTGAGGTTGGTCGTGGAATCCTCGGACGTTTCCGTCGGGACGCTTCACGCCAACCTCTTACCTCGAGGCGGACTCGTGCTCGGTCTTACAGATAGCTCTCCTCTTCTTCTGGAGCGTTTTCTTAGGAGGGGCCTGTAGGCTCACTTCTCCGTAGATAACTCGCCCCTTTCTTCCCGGTTCCCTTCCCTGGGAGGCTCGGACGCTCACCTTTCGGGATCATCCGGCCAGATAACTTTCCCCGCTATTTCCCCCGGTTACCTTCCCCGGACGGCTCGGACGCTCACCTTTCGGGATCATCCGGCCAGGTAACCGTTTATGTGGAATCGTCTATCTCAGACGATCAACCAAGACAGCTGTGTTCGCGCCTTTTCCCGCGAACAACCAAGATAGCTCGTTCCTCACGGACAGGATGGGTCAGCTCTTACTGCGCATCCCAGCGGTACGGCGCTTGCTCGGCCCTGCGCCGGTGACGCTCCCGTCGCGATAGCCGCTCGGGCGTCGCGGGCGGTTCAGGCAAGCGCCAGTACCGCTGTCGCATGGCCTCCTCCATCCTCTCGTCGCGGGCCTATAGTGCCTCGTCCGCGAGGAACGGGTGGTAGGGCCCTTGGGCCACCCAGCCGGGAGCACACCGCAGAAGAAGAAACCGATCTGCTGTCCCCACGGGCAATGGGGGTAACAGTGAGAGGCGCTCCTGCAATTGAAGCACACGCCGAAGTAACGGCGTGTGGGCTCCACCGGCGGGGCCTCCGCCACTACCACCTCGGGGAGCTCCGCCCTTCCCCGTGGTCGGCGCCTCCTGCGCCTTCTCCTACCTGCACCAGTGGCCTCCTTTCGCGTTTCCCGAACATTTCGGGCAATCAGGGGTGACCACGTCCGGCGTTTCGCACCGGTAACAAAAAATAGTGCGTGGTCTACGGCACTCCCTGAATCCGTGCCCACCCTCGCGACAATTCCAACACGGTGTTGTTCCGCGGAAGACAGCTCTCCCCCCTGTTACCGTCTGAGCTGGGCGCGGCGCGTTTCGCGGCGGGACCGGTGGGGCCGATGTCGCTAACTCTGCCAGAAACGGATTCGTCTCCGTTCTGGCGGCTCTTCTCGGAGCGTTCTTCCCCCCTCCTACTCTTTTCCGCGTTCGCGTCTCGCGGTGTAAATGGCCGATTTCCTCGTCGCGTCCTCCGCCTCGCTTGAGGTTGCGCGGTTTCGCGCGCCACGCGGGGCGACGATTCGGCCATCACATACGCGGCCGCCCTTTCGCCCGGAGGCGGTACCCCCACCGGTCGTGTCGGTCGCGTCGTCCTTGGACCGTGGTACGCCAGGTTAGGAAACTGGCTGCGTTCCGGAGGTGGTGGAGGAAGATAGCTACCCCCCAACTCGTAGCTCCGTTCAACTCTCGTGGCCAGTTCCTCCAGGTGTCCAAAATCGTCGATCGATTCTAGGTGGATCGTCACCTGGAGGCGCGGGAGCATATTTCGATGAGCACATCGAATGAGCTCATCCTCGCTCCACCGCGGACGTACCTTCGCCACTAACCCCCTCAGACACGTCAAATAATCCGCGACCGGTTCGCGGTCGCCTTGCGTGCGGCGATCGATTTCCCGACGCAGAGCCGCCTGCAAATCGGGGTCGCTAAAGCGATGGCGGAAGGCCTTTTCAAACGCGGCCCACGAGAGCCAGTCCGCCTGGTGGTTGCGGAACCACTGCAGCGCGATTCCCTGCAGGAAAAACGGCATGCAGGCCAAGACCGCTTGGTCCTCCACCGGGATTAACGCTCGCCCCTCCTGAATACGCGTCAGGAAGTCGTACAGGTCCTCACCCCTTGCCCCCGTGAATCGCAGATTCCATTTCCTCATAACGTCGTACGCGACGCTGGCCGACGACCGCTGTTGTCGTGACCGCTCTCTATCGTCCGCTTCCCTCGGTCGGTACGAAGGGGAGGGCCTTTGCGCGCCCTCAACTCGGCCTTCGTCCTCCCGGTAGCGGTCACGCGTCGGCGCGCGCGCCCTGGCGTACCGCTCCGCGTTACCGTCGACGACACGGAGGAACTCTCGCATTCGCGCGATCATCTCCTCCATATCGTCCAGGCTTCCTCGCGCCGAGACGTTTTCCGGTCGTCTCGGAGATAGCTTCCGCGCAGGCGCCGGACGAGGTTCGTCGTCTCTCTCGTACCGGTCGCCAGATAACCTTTCCCGTCCCATGAACGGGGCCGATCCTCGTTATCAGGATCCGGACCGCCGTTATCATGGAGTCCGTGCGAGCCTCCACTGCGCCGACCACCCGCCGTCTCCCACTCGGGTACGAGCTCGAGTAAGTAAGACATTAAAACATTTCAAGGAGCGACGTTAAAGTTATCTCTCCGTGCCGTCGAATTCCGGAGATAGATAAAGTACTTTCGCTCTGCGTGCCTTCTTTATTGTATTATTTTTCGTTAATCTTTAGTTTCGTTATGTAAATGAGTAGGGGCTAACGCAAAGCGAAAGACCGCGGAAATATTGTAAAATCACAGGCGCGAGCGGATTGTAACAAAGAGTTTTCGAAGAGGCGCGTAGGCGGGGATACGCGGCGGGCCGAGTCACGCGTGGCCGTTAGCCACCTTCGCGCGACCGCGTGCCGGTCTCACGCGTGTTATTGTATACATTGCGAATCAGCTGATCGTATCCGCAGCTTAGAGAGAGAAAAACCTCCTTTGTAAAGCTTATTCCTCGGAAATTGCATTCCGAGCTTTGTAAAACGCCGCCGTTCGGCTAATTGAACCGCCAGGAGGCGAAATAAATTGTCAATTCTTTTATTAACTAACGTTTTAAATTTCTTTTACGTGTAATTCGTGTAGAGATTAGCTTGTGACGTCTCGATTTCCTTGACGAACCAGCCCCTCAACCGTACCGTTTACGGAGCTGAGTTACGGCGGGAATTCCGGTACACGTTCTTCTCGATTTAGGCTATTAAGGGAGTAACGTAAGAATCGACGCAGCGATGCGTCTGGCGCTCAACAAGATATTTTATTAGAATAGTACAAGGATGAGCCTTAATGGTCGTACAGAAATCGAGGAGAACGTGCCGAAGTGTGACGGCCGCGGAAAGAGCGCGATGGTCGAGTGTAATATTTAAAGTATTTGATCGCAGTTGCTTAGAAGCATCGACGGGCGAGTAAGTCGGAACGAAATATCCGAAACGACGAAGCGCTCTGGATTTCCCCGTACGAGGGCGGGTTGAGACACGGGTCTCCCTGGGCTCTCGTACGGGTGGAGATCGACGCCGGACGATCGGAATCCGACCTTTCCTTCCACCGAGAAGTCGCGTTTAATATCGAAATTAACGTATAGAAAATTACGCCTCCTTCCGAAGCGTGGAGAAAAGTGACGGCTTAGGCCGGAACTCTCCACGTGCATCCACCACGAGCATACCGCTCTGGGTGCAACGTTACAAAGCAAGGAGACCACATCGAAATAAATCGAAATAAATCTTTTTCCCTCTTGTCGCGGATGTTGTCTAGATAGTACTCTGTGTAATAATTTTTCAATTGTTGCTGTATTTGCACTGTTTATTGAATAATTAATTGTTTATATGGCCATAACTGATGAACGGGACCACATATCGGAATGAATCTTTTTCTTTTCTGTTGCCTATTTTCTCCAGGTATTAGCGCCTGCAGTAATTCTTCAATTGTCGCTTTGTTTATATTGTTATTGCATAATTAATTGTTTACTCGGCCATAACCAAGGAACGGGACCACATATCCGAATGAATCTTTTCCCGTCCTGTCGTGTATCTTCTCTAGATAGTAGAATGTGCAATAATTTTTCGATTGTCGCTTTGTTATATTGTTATTAGATAACTATTACATTTGTTTATTCGGCCATAACTAAGGAACGGGATCACATATCGGAATGAATCTTTTTCCATCCTGTTGTGTAGCTTTTATAGATAGTAATGTTTGCAGTAAGTTTTCACTTGTTGCTATATTTGCATTGTTTATTGAGTATTTGGCATTGTTTATTGAATATTGTTTATTGAGTATTCGGCTATTTCTAAGCAAGTGGTCTACTTATTGGAATCGAACCTTCTGAATCTTGGCGTGGACATTCTCTGCATACTAGTGAAATTGTTATTGCATTATTATTTGTTTATTCGGCCGTAACTAAGTAACGGGTGCACGTATCGGGATGAATCTTTTTCTGTCCTGCCGCGGATGTTCTCTAAATAGTAGCGTCCATGGTAATTTTCCATTTGTTACTATATTTGGATTGTTTGTTGAACAATTGTTTATTGGGTCATTTCTTAGCAACGGATTGGTTTGTTGGAATCAAATCATCTGAATCTTGTCGCAGATGTCGCATATTTATTAGTCACGTTCTTATTGCATAATTATTTGTTTATTCGGTCATTTCTAAGCAATGGGACCGTTTATGGGAATCAAACCTTTTCAGTCCTGTCGCGAATGCTTTTTAGATTGCAACATTATGCACAAACTTGGTAATTGCCAAGAAAATACCCCCGCTCTCGAAGAAGGGTGGGGGTAGTCTTATTTTGTAGAGAGTGGTTCATGGATAAAAAATATGATTGTATTAAAATAGCGATTTTCAAACCTGATTCTGGTGATAAATGTTAAGGATAACTCTCCCCCTTCCTTGGAGTATACACGTATACACGAGTGTATACGCGATGAGGGCTGAGCATGAAATGAAAATTGATTTCTTACTTCTACACAGACCAGTGTTTGTGTCTGGTGTTACGTCCAGGTAGTAATTTTTAATTTAGTATTTGAAGGGCCTGTTTTGGCACTAGTATCTATGCGATACTGCCCTGGGATGAGGTGATTGAGGGTCGGAAATGAAAACTATCTGTGTGAATTATCAAGTAATTACCTTATTGTTTTCGGGTGTGAAATTTCTCCAAAGCCTCTCGAAATTCTTGTACAAAGCTCTGATATGGGTGGGGACTGGACAGGTATTGATTTAAAGAAATAAAGGAAGGGGATGATTCTAATGTCTCGGGTTCAGGAGGTAAGAAGGATTCGCCTTTCTGTTGCACCGGAGCAGGTTGAGTTTCAGACTTTCGCCTTTTCTCAGAAACTTTCCTTCCCGCGCGTCTTGATCGTTTTGGCATCTACGAATTATTTTTCTTTGTTATTTAATGCGGACTACCGTGAACGCAAATTAATGCGCGCCCAGTGTCGCGAATAACCTTTTCTTTGTTTGAATCGGGTTCGGGGGAGCGACGGCCGTAGCGCGCGCCCTCGATTCCTGACTTGCCCAAAGAAAAGGGGTATCTACTAAAACCGCGTATAACCGGGAACGCAAACTGAACTGCGCGCCCAGTGATACTTTCCTAACAACAGTTATAAATTTAAGAAGATAATCTAGAAGCTACAGGGGAATCTGCGCGCCTACAATTACCTTCTCAAAATTATTACTTTACAGAAAGGAGGATTTCCGAAGCAAGCAATGAAAAAAAGTAGTTAGAGGAAAAAAAACAATTGAATTTTATCTATATTGGTCAAATAATTAAGCAAAATGTCATACTTACGTTTATGATGGCTCCGGAATGTGGGTTTGTAGTTTTAATAAATGATTATAAATCGATTTTAACCTTTGCAACTTGTATATTCTTTCCCAAGAACTTTCAATAATATAATTTTTATACTTAAGAAATTTTTACACGAAAATGGAGACTTAAAAAAGTGTCTAAAGAGTAAGTAAATGTCAAAGAAGTCTCAAAAAAGTGAAGTAAAAGGTACAAGTACAAGTGTCAAAAAGTAGTCAAAGAAGAAGTGTCGCGGAACGGATGCACTCGCATATATAGACTGGTCCTCCCACAACCATCCCCCGAAAGCGAGTCTAAAGTCTTATTTAGCCTCTCTGATTGGCTTTTTGGTCATGAGATGCTAGGCTTTTCGGTGGTGGTGGTGGGGAACCAGTCTTCTAGGATTTTTCCTAGCAGTGGGAGTTGGAAGAAGGGGTGGTTTCCTTGAATCCCCCCTTCTTTCCAAATTCCTTCTACTTTCCTTATTAAAATTATTATTAATAATTTAATTTTGTCTTAAATTTAGGGTTTTATTTAAGTTACTTTAAACGAAGTTTAAATGATAATTAAGGTTATTCGTTAGTGTTATTTTTTATGAGCTACTTATTTTTAGATGTTATTATTATTGTTGTTAGTGCTATTGTTATTGGTTTAATGTTATTATTATTATTGCTATTATTAATATTAGTTTGCTACGGTTACGTATTTATTTGACTATTTTATAATAACGTGGCATCTCCGAGGCATTTTGTATTGTTCATAACTATTGAATTTACGAAATACATCGGTGTGCCATGTGTGTTAGTATTTTATGCTTAGGAGTTAGTGAGTAAAAGATAAAGGAAAGCAGGCATGGTTTCTTTCCCGTTGCAGTATGGCAAAGAACTTGATGTACATATGCCCTTCTAATTTATGAGTTTACGCGTAGACGTAGAGTATAACTCGACGCCTCACGCGGAGACTATTGTCCATTGTATCTGCTACGTTCGGAATTTTCCGTGCCTGCCATCCACTTGAGAATAATTTATTACTTTTGGGGATTTGGGATCTAGCGGGATACGATGACCGGTACCAATAGTTTAAACAGCGAATTCAATTACGAAATCCTTTTTTAATGTTTTCTGCGGACGTCATACTGGGTTGCGTCTGGGTTTTAATACTATCATATTTTTTTCTGCTACGGTGATCTCCGCATAAAACATGGTCTTATGTTCAGGAAACCTCCGTCTACAACATAAGACTACCCCCACTCACCTTCGAGGGGGGCGGTGGTGTTTTTTTACATTTACCAAAAAATTTCTAATTCTTGCTATTTTACCTTGTTGTTGTAAACAATTAAAATTGTAAAACTGAAAAGATGTTGAAAGATTATAGTTAACAGAATGTTTCTTGTAATTGGTAGTACACTAAAAAGAGTGAAATAAAAAAACTTGTTTGAAAAAAAAATAGAAACCGACTTCGAAAATGGAGCGTAAAATGCGCTAAAAAGCATAAAATAATTTTAGGTTATAAATTAAAATGATACTCAAAAAATTGCAACCTTTTCGAAGGCGGTACAAAATTAATAGCACGTTCTGCTTAAGAGGCACCTGACTAGTTCGGATTTCAGGGTTATAGAGTGACCGTAAAAATTAAGAGTGAATGCACTTATCCTTATGTCGTGAAAATAAGTGTGCAGGGACATTTTGTGCCGCCTTCGAAAAGGTTGCAATTTTTTGAGTATCATTTTAATTTATAACCTAAAATTATTTTATGCTTTTTAGCGCTTTTTACGCTCCATTTTCGAAGTCGGTTTCTATTTTTTTTATTCAACAAAGTTTTTTGAGAACCATATTTCGTTATATAACTCGGTTAAGTATTCAATAGCATTTCCAGGAAGATGTTTTAAGAAGGTGTTAGGATGGCATCAGGTCCGGGAATTGAATTTTTTCCATTGTTTAAAAAGGGTGTGACCTCTATAACTTGTATAGGATGATTTAGAGAGGGGTTGGAATTAATGTTCAATCTAAGGATGTCTTCAATTTTAGATGATGATGTATCTTTAATTATACGAAAGGTGTTTGAATAATTAGAGTTACTGGAGTTGTTGGCGAACGTTGAGGCGAGATGATTGGCAATCTCAGTTGGGTGGGATTTTAAGGTGTTGTTAGGAGTAATGAGTGTAGGAATAACTGTGTGCTTTTTGACCCCATTTATCATTCTTAATTTGTTCCATATGGATGTGGTTGGAGTGGATGTATTCACAGTGCTAATAAAGTTTGACCAGGATAGCCTTTTATTTTCTTTAAACGTCCTACTAGCAGTAGACCTAAGTTTTTTATATTGTATTTTATTTTCAAGCGTGGGATGTCGTTTAAAGTGAGAAAAGGCTTGTTTGTAAGCTTGAAGGGTTTTTAGACAGGAGTCATTCCACCAAGGGACTTGTTTTTTGTGAAATTTGTTACTGGTTTTTGGTATGGATTCGTTAGCTGAATCTAAAATGATGTTTACAAATGTATTTACTTTTCCATTTATATCCTGATGTGATTGAGAGGAGATTTGACTCTTTAATTCTTTTACTTTTTGAGATATTGTTGTTTTATATTTACTCCAATCTGCTTTTTTGAGTATCCAGTGTACAGGTTGATTCTGTATTGATTGGGGAGGATAAGGTAAGGTTGGCTTAAGGTTTTGTATAAGGATAGGAAAATAGTCACTGCCGTATAGGTCCCAACTAGCGTTCCATGTGTAAAAATGGGCAATAGAGGAACTGCAGATTGATAAGTCAATGGAACTGAAGGATGCATAACTGTTATTAAAATGAGTAGGTTGGTTATTATTTAGAAGTGTTATATTAGGGTCGTCTAAAAATCTTTCGATTAAACGTCCTCTAGAGTCAATTTTATGTGAACCCCATATATAGTTATGACTGTTTAGGTCACCGACCAATATAAAGGGTTTAGGGAGCTGTAATATTAAATCTTCCAGATCATTTAGAGACAGATTATAGGTATTGGGTATATATACATTACAGATGGTCACAAATCCCGAAGGCAGTAAAATGAAGATAGCAATTGCTTCAAGATTCGTATTTAACCCCTTGCACTACGCCGAAATTCACAATCAGCCGTGCCAAACTCGGGCGCCCGAGTGGTCCCGAAAAGAGTCGAAGCGGCATTGGGCATTGGGACAAAACTCGGCATTGGGACACAAGGTATAAAATACCCATTCATATAAAGAAAAGGAAAGAAGAGATAAGACCTCATTCAGGCGTTCCTGGTGGCCCGAGGTTAAGACTACGAGCACGGCTCGTGATATTCATGTTTGGCCCGAAATGCCGATTACGAGCCTGACTCGTGATATCCACGTTTGCCGTGAAATTGAACAACGAGCCTGACTCGTGATATTCAAGTTTGGTCTAAAATTTTCATCACGAGTCAGACTCGTGAAAATAGTGCAAGGGGTTAAGGAAATTATCTGACATGCTAGTTGCTTTTTGGTATAGACAGCAACACCACCGCTGGCGTGTTGAGCTTGCGTACGATTCCTATAAAAGTGATTGTATCTATTTATCGGGGAACAATAGTCATTTTTAAAATTAGTTTCTTGTAGACAGATGACAGTAGGGTTAAATTTTTTAATTAGGATATCAAGGTGTTCTTTTTGCGGAAAGAAGCCGTTGATATTCCACTGTAATATATCCTCATTCATTTCCGTTTGTGCCTGTATAATTCGAGGAGTCTGTCATGTCAGCGTCGATACAGTCTTCTGGGCTTTTGGGGGTTGTGGACAGTTTTTTAATAAGTCTGGTGAACCTGTTCTTAGTACTTCTTTCCGTAAGGAGTGGATATGTGTAACGGAGGGTAGAGATAATTTTGTTGGTGTCCTCGGCGAA
>JAIFRP010000423.1:64853-77335 GCA_032403825.1 Odynerus spinipes
CGGCGGGCACTCGAGCGTCACCGAGTGCCCCCGTACCTGAGGACGGTGATCGGGGCCTACCTGCGAGACAGGTGGATAGCGTACCCGCGGCAAGATCTGCCGGAGGGTGGTGAACCGAGGGGTTCCACAGGGGTCTGTTCTAGGGCCCCTCCTGTGGAACATCGGTTATGACTCGGTTCTGCGGGCCGCCCTCCCTCGTGGCCTTCACCTCGTCTGCTATGCGGTCGACACTTTGGAGATGGCCACGGGGGAGGACTGGAGAAGTGCCAGAAACCTCGCCGAGGTAGGCGTGGCACTGGTGGTCGGCCGAATTGAGGCTTTGGGTTTGGAGGTGGCTCCTCGCAACATCGAGGCGTTGTGGTTTCACGCGCCTCGGCGGAGACCACACCAAACCCACCTCATGGTAGGTGATGTCCCTGTCGAGGTCGGGTCCCGGATGAAATATCTGGGCCTGCTCCTCGACAGCGGATGGCGCTTCGAGGCGCACCTGGACGCACTGGCGCCGAAGGTTGAGGGAGCGGCGGTTACGTTATGCCGCCTTCTCCCCAATCTCGGTGGCCCTGGCGATCGGGTGCGGCGTCTCTACGTGGGAGTGGTCCAATCGATGATCCTCTATGGATCACCGATTTGAGCGGGCGAAGTGATGGCCTCCCGGCGCGGCAGCCCGGCGTTGTGCCGTGTTGTCCGGCGGGTGGTCATTAGGGTCGATACAGGACCATCTCCCACGAGGCGGCGTGCGTCTAGTCGGTGATCCCGCCGTTGGACCTTCTGGCGGAGTCGTACGTGGTCATGTATCGTGACCGATGCCGACTCCGTCGGGAGGGGGATCCCTTGACGGATGCCGAGAGAGAGATCTCGAAACGCAGGGCCTGGCAGTCGATGGTCGGGCAATAGCGCGAGCGCCTTGAGGCGCCCAGCGCTGGCCATCGGCTGGTCATTGCGGTCCGGCCGTGCCTCGACGCGTGGGTGACGCGCAGGCACGGCGGACTCACTTACCGGCTGACGCAGGTGCTTTCCGGGCATGGATGCTTCGGGAAGTACCTGTGTCGCATTGAGAAGGAGCCGACCACCCGGTGCCATCATTGTGGTACCGCGGAGAACACGGCGCAACACACTCTGGAGGAGTGCGTTGCGTTCAAGGAGGAGCGCTGTGTCCTCCGCGACGCCATTGGGTATGACTTCTTGCTGCCGGCCGTGATTCAGGCCATGGTCGACAGCGAGAAAAGCTGGAATGCCGTGGCCTCTTTCTGCGAGCGAGTTATGCTCGCAGAATGATAGAAGCGTTGCGTTATAATATAACGCACTCATACTTTTCTAAATATATATACTTATAATCGTATCCTTAGATTTAGCATTTTTATTATATTACGTCATGATTCCATCGATAAACTTCCTCAACATGTTGTGGCATGTCCTCATTACCAGTTAAACGCGTATTCAACGCGAATTTCGCGTTGTGGCTGTTTTTAATATGCCCCAACGCGTTGTGGTCGATTTTTTCGCTCAATGAGCGTTTTCAGTCTTTGAGCTTAACATATATACTTATATGCATCATTTACATCATGCAGATAATGCATTTATAATTAATACTCAATTTTTATTGGAACAGTCATTCTATTTATTGCATATTTCAATGTGGCTATATCGTAAATAACTGCTATTCGATACTTACTATTAACGGAACAATTAATAAATTGTATTTTTTATTTCACATTTGCCTGCTAAAATACTATACATTTATTTTACTGGCATACTATTCCCCCAATATTCGTTACCCTATATACAGGTTCTTATTTAGCATAATTATTCTGAATATTATGGGTAGAAAGAATATTATTTAATCTTTGATTTCCTTGCCGTATAAAGAAAAATATGATTGTGTTCCGAAGATTTTAAAACATGTGTCCAGGGTGCGGCACATCTTCGGAAGCACACGGACGAGCAGGCAACTGTTTTGGCCATCGCAAACGCGATTCTCATAGCTTATCCATGTAACTTCTTAAGCCGGTGTCCCACGGCGCGTTTTTTTACAGCCCAGATCGCGCATAGCCAGGCCAACAGGCCATCGGAACGGTCGCGTCCGTTGAGGCCTGCGGTAATCTGTCGTTGCCCGTCCGATCCGACCGAGTCGGTAAATTCAAAGGCGTGGCGCGACGCGGCGCGGCACGGCGCGAAGGAGCCTCTCGATGCCTGTACGGGCGCGATGGTTTCCGTTTATTTCGTATTTCATTTTTTTAGTATTTTGTTTAATTCGTTTATGTCCGTTCATGTGCGCACACCATTGACCACTGAATAAAACCACAGCGGCTGCGCATGCAGCCATGCATTCCTTATCACTTGACATTTTTAAACGATGGTAACAACAGGCCGATTCGAGCCGACACAAGCCGTGTGAATTGTTCGGCACGCGCCACGATTGTTCGCGCAGATCTCGACAGATTTGCCAACGTCTGGCGCGGCCTGTGAAAATACGCACCGTGGGACACCGGCTTTAGATGATCGCACCTACTTACGCATCCACACATCGGAATTTTCTATTTCAACGTGACGCACGATGCGATAGTCCTCTTTTCTTTACCCATCTCTCTAATCGTAACCGACGCGTTCGTAAGCAAAAATTTATGTGTTATATTATATTATATTATGTTATATTAATTTATACTTTCCGTAACAAAATGTTATGTGTGAAATATGAAAATAACCAGTTGAATCGGGAAATGTTTCTAACACGTCTCTAAAAATATGTATAATTAGTGGCCCCGAAAAAAAGCGTTTCACTTCTTACAAGTTTCCTGTTATGCACACATGCAACTGAATTATTAGTCATTTTGATGCTACACACAATGCAACTGTTTTCAAAACCACCTACATATATTTCCATACAGAGGAGGACGAACAAATTATGCTGATTAATTAATTAAAACTATATCATTTTCATTAATAATAAAATATGTAAGAAAAAAAGAGAATAGTAAAAGGACAGGACGAATATTAGATAAAAGAGTAGTCCGTAGGCCATCGAGACGTACGCACTGTGGGTGCTTAGCCCCGGTGAAATGTTTACGACACGGCCTTTGGAAAATAAGCAGACCACGAGAGTAAGGCTTCGTTAAATTTTTAAAAAGAGGCCTCGTCACTTCAATTTCCAAACGCATATCGAGCGGACGTCGAAACTATTCTTGTTGTATTTTTTTAATATCGTTTTAGCAGCCTGTATCGTTGGGAGAATATATTTATTTGATAGAAATTTTTAGACCTCAACTCCGAGTCATACCTTTCTTACAAATTGTGACATCGCGGTGCGCGACGTCCCAAAAGTAGAGGAAAGGAAGAACCACGAGGACGAGTGCACCGTGTGAGGAGAGGAATGGACGGACGAATGAGCGCGAAGAAAAAGAGAAAAGGGGAAAAAGAGGCGACCGAGCGACAGCGATGGACGGCGTGATCGCATGTAAGGCGGATACCGCTCGCGAGAAGAGGAGTACCCGCACGCCAACGGCCAGCACCCGCTCCTACCGGACGTCCGAGCGACTCCGTCGCAGTACAGGACGGAGGACGAGCCGACCGTGAACGCGTGGGACCTGAGTACTCCCCGAGCCACCAGCAGCCACCAAAAGGGCCGACCGGATGCCGCTCCACCAAAAGGGTTGGAAGTCGACTTACCGGCTAGGAGCCGGACTGGGAACGAGCCGCTCGCGGGTGACCTTTCTCCGAAACGGGTTGGGTGGAGGTAGAGTACGTCCCTCCCCGGCCCGGGGTGCGGCAGAGCACTGCGGCGGGTGACCGAGCTGGCCACGTCAGGCGCCGGTTACCCGGGCAGATAGCCACCGCACCCCACGCAACGGATGGCAAGGCCCCGCGAGCCGAAAAATAAAGATGCGTCGAACGCCTGAGCGACGAGGACCCGCCAAGCGATGATCGCGGCGGACCACAGGATCAGCCAGGCAAACAAAACAGGAGATTTGGCATCGGCGCTGGAAAGGCTCGGTGGGGGAAAACGGCGACACTAGGGTTCACGGAGCGGTAATCCGGAGGAGCGAGATACTCTAGTTTCGGCTATTGAACAGCGAACTACGGAAAAACAGAAAAGTGTGCGACGAGGACGTGAAAAGGCAAAGCGAGCGGTATGTCGTCCCGCAATGCGTCCATCCTTTAAAGTAGCTGACCGAAATAGGGTCACGTTTGTTTTATGTAGCGTAATAGTAGAATGAATGTTTTCTGTGTGTGTGTGTGTGTGGACGGCAACGTCCAGCTATCTGGCGTGTCCCGATGACCGCCGCTATCTTGGAGTGCGTGCGAGCCTCTACTGCGCCGACCACCGGCCGCCTCCCACTCGGTAACGAACTCAAGTAAGAAAACTAAGGTTTTCAAGGAGCGACTTTAAAGTTATCTCCCCGTGCCGTAGAATTCCGGAGATAGATAAAATACTTTCGCCTTGCGTTCCTTCTTTATTGTATTATTTGTCGTTCGTCTTCAGTTTCATGGTGTAAATGAGTAGGGAGTAACTCAAAGCGAAAGAGCGCGAAAGAATTGTAAAGTCAGAGGCGCGACCGTATAGAAACAAAGAGTTTTCGAAGAGGCGCGTAGGCGGGGATACGCGGCGGGCCGAGTTACGCGTGGCCGTTATCCACCTTCGCGCGACCGCGTGCCGGTCTCACGCGTATTATTGTATGTATTTCGAATCAGCTGATCATATCTGTAGCTTTGGGAGAGGAAAACCTCCTTTATATAACTTATTCCTCGGAAATTGCATTCCGAGATTTGTAAATCGCCGCCGTTCGGCTAATTGAACCGCAAGAAAGCGGAATAAATTGTCATTTCTTTTATTAATTAACGTTTTAGATTTTTTTATACGTAATTCTTGTAGGGATAAGCTTGTGACGTCTCGTTTTCATTGACGAACCAGCCCCTCAACCGTACCGTTTACGGAGCTGAGTTACGGCGGGAATTCCGGTACACGTTCTTCTCGATTTAGGCTATTAAGGAAGTAACTTAAAAATCGACGCAGCGATGCGTCTGGCGCCCAATAAAGCATTTTATTAGAATAGTAGAAGGATGAGCCTTAATAGTCGTACAGAAATCGAGGAGAACGTGCCGAAGTGTGGCGGCCGCGGAAGGAGCGCGATAGTCGAGGGGAATATTTACAGCATTTGATCGCGGTTGCATAGAAGCATCGACGGGCGAGTAAGTCGGAACGAAAGATCCGAAACGACGAAGCGCTCTGGATTTCCCCATACGTTAGAGTGTCCCGTCAATGTATGGAGAATTTTAATTTTTCGAATATCCTAACACAAGACCTCTTAAAAGTTGCGTATTGATAAGTAGTTTCAGGATATATAATTAGTTTTTGATTATAACATGACTTTTAAACCTCTACCGCATGAAAAACAATTAATTTTCTTTATATTTAAGAGAAATAGTTGGATAGCTTTCAAAGGAGGTAAATATAATATTTTATAGTTTTTGTTACCACAATAAAATAAACATGTCTTAAAAAAATATAAAATACTCATTTATTAAACTTTACTAAGTAATTTTAACAAAAAATAACAAAAACTTAAGTCACAAAATCAGTAGTAAGACTTATTAAAATGTTAGATATAAAGTATATTAATAACTAAATAACCAAGATTATTTTACGAAAAACTGACTCTTGTAATTAAAAGATGGCATTTGATTCCTTGATTCAATTCTGTTCTTTATAAATCCATGTCTTGCTTCGGGTCCGATGACACGTTGAGAAACCTCAGTGACGGACTTCACACATCGCTCTACTGCTTGTGTGTGACACAGAAAATCATCAACTTGCAAATCGTTGTTTTGCACTATTCTTATCAACTCTTCATTTGAATATTTAAAAAGAATAGGGGGTGAAGTTACCTGACACTCATTCCATACAATTACATCGATATAATCTTCAGCAGAAAAGTTCAGTTTTGGTATCTTAAATACTCTGACCCGTGCAGAAACGTCATTCACCCTGGCTTTAAGAATACGTTTCAGGGAAAGTTCTCGAACGTGGCTTCTTGTGTCAAATAACATTGATACCAAGAGATTCTCAGGGTGAGCGAAGAAACTATTTCTTTCAATCACTGCATCAATAACAGATTTCAAATTTTCTGGTAAATATCTTGAAAAACTAATCATTTTGAAAATATGTTTTGCGCCATCTTTAAATGACGATTGCATTTTTATAGAAAACCAAACAGGCGCATACACTTTCATCACGTACTCTACAAGAGTTTTCAAATTGTAGGAAGGATTAGTAGTAGCCACATAGAGTGTTAAAATACGATTGGCGGTAGTAAGCCATCTGGAATGTACCATTTTTCCTGGCTGACAATTTGCTAATTCGGAAGAACAAATAGCAACTCCAACTGCTTGGCAAATCTTATAAAGATATTTCTGGTCTGAACTCATTTAGTCTACCACATTTTGTTCTATTTCGGGAATATTTGTGGGCATTGATGCAAAAGTTACAACACTTTTGGACTCGCAGCTCACTAAGGCTTTTCCAATAGGTCCCGAATATTCCCGAGGACCAGAAGTGGATCCATCTAGGGTAGTGAAAAGGTGTCTTAACGGCAGTTCATTTGCATGAAGCAAACATATTAGCCATTGTAATAGTCTACCTAATTGTTGTTCAAGATATCGAATGGCTCCGCCTTTGCAGCCTGTATTAGTCGCAGTACCATCACAACCCACGCACACGATTTCTTGCAATTCCCAGTCGTTGATTCTAATAAAATTCATTAAAGAATCCGATATTCCTTTTCCTGTACTAGATGTTGGAGTAACATGGCCTAAATAAACTGATCCTGGTTCACATAAAATAGAAATATGTTCTTCCGATATTTCTTTGCGGTGAAAGCGATCTATTATCTTCTCAAGTACAAGAGTTTTATCTTTCCTACCATCAAAATATATGCTCTTGATTGTAGGCATATTGTCATTTTGCTGCAATCTATTTCTTGATTTAGATAGAGCTCGATGTATCTTATTTTTATCTATGACAAGGCTAGTATCTGAAGAAGTTATAATTCCTACATCTTGCAGGACAGCTGATGTAACTGCTGCTGCAGACCGACTCGATAAACCGTATCGATCACAAACTCTAGCTACAGATGGTAAACTTAATGTATTGCGTTTTCTTGACGACGTCGAAGGTTCCGAGAAGTCCACAGATACTTCCGATTTCAGATTTTGACAACGTTTTGGCTCGTCAGGCGGCAATTGTGGCAGCCAAACTGATGAACCTGACGTTCTTTGCAAGTCATTTTTCATAGTAACTGACGATTTCTGGATTTTCCTTTCTAATCGCTTTTGAATTTTCGATGTTTCTTCTTTGTCAACCGCACCAATCACTATTCGTCTGTCATTTCTCTGATCGAGTAAAAACGGTATTTCTTTGACAGCAACTTTTCTATCTTTTGGACAGAAACAGCTCTCAAATGAATTGCATTTGCACGGCGCAATATCGAATAATTTAGAGACAGTGTTTGTAACAAATACATTCAATACATTCTTTCAAAATCTATACGTCGTTTCATTTTTGGATGCCTTTTAAAGCTTAAATATTTATCGAAATAAAACTTTATTAATTGTATGATTCGGTTGTGTGAAACTGTTGGAATCGAAGCTCTTATCCATATTAGTTCTAGCTCTTTGCTTACTATAGCAAAAGCTTCAGAGTTTGAGGGATGTTTTCCATTGTATTTTACTTGAAGTTCATTCTTAACAAACAAAATGTACTTTATAACATCCTTCAAAGTCGGTAACTGCTTGCAATCTAATGGAGAATATAGCCCAAACAAAGGACATGTTGTATCACTGCGTTGAGATCTAGAATTCATTTTAAAATTTCGAAAGACACTATTCTACAATAATGAAATAAAACACTGCGCTACGACTGCAATTAGCAAACTGTAATTAAAATAAAAAACTTAACCTCAACTCACTTAACAGACAATAATGTCAATACTGATCCTACGGTACATAAGTTATTATGTCTCTTAGCAACAAAACATTTGAATTTCACGCCCTCTCAGCTAGGGGAGGATCAACCTTGTGGGTCACCGATTTAGCTCAATTTTTGCACAGAGCTTCTTTAACCGAATCTATTGGACACGTGTTTTGACAAAAATATTCCGCCGTTTTTTAAAAATGTGGGATCAAAAATCAAAGTTCGTTGATCCAGGTGAAATTTTACAGCAACGTTGAGAATGAAAAATTCTCTTTAAATAATTAGGATATGCTGATCTACCATGAAAATTAATAGTTTGTTAGAGATGCGGTGTAGTACGTAAGCAACGTACTCAACTCTAAACGGTTGTGCTTTATGTTCTGGTGTTCGAGTCTTGGCGGCACTTTTTTTGCAACATTATTTCATCCTTATAACAAATTATATTACCTGCCTACGTTTCACGGGTATAACATAATTAAGCTCTTGTGATCAATTTTGATCCCAGTAGCGTAAATGAATTAAAGATACGAAAATATTAAGTGAATTGAGGGTTAAAGTTAATGGTACTTTATTTTAATTTTTTTTTAAATTTCAATTGTCGGTAGAGGTCTAAAATGTATTCATGGTTTTTTTAGTATTTTTCTTATAATCTCTATATTACGCAACTTTTATGTACTATCGTGTATCAAAAATCTGATTTTTTTTTAACGGGACACCCTACCGTACGTGGGCGAGTTGAGACGCAGGTCTCCCTGGGCTCTCGTAGGGGTGGAGATCGAAGCCGGACGATCGGAATCCGACCTTTCCTTCCACCGAGAAGTCGCGTTTAATCTCGAAATTAATCTATAGAAAATTACGCCTCCTTCCAAAGCGTGGAGAAAAGTGACGGCTTAGGCCGGAACTCTCCTCGTGCATCCACCACGAGCGTCTCGCTCTGGGTGCAACGTTACAAAATATTTCTCATAAACAATTGTGGGATATGATTAATGATGGTGAAATAATTTAGTCTACGGTTGTATACGCAAGAGAAAAGAATATATTTAATATAAAAAGGAACTACAAAGACTACGCTCAGTTCTTCGCTTCGACGCTGGCAACCTTTCGGTTCGACGCTTATTTAACAACTGACTCGCTTTGCTTCTTTCTTCGATACGATTGTCGTATCGAAGAATCGTTCTAAGAAATAAGTCGGGCGGTCGGCTTGCTCATTGCTTTGGTTTCGCCGCCGCACCGACTCTTCCGCGAAGTTGCGATGAACATAAGCAATGTTACACACACACATACTACACTCGGCTATTCTGACTACACAGGTGTCCTCAACTGTATTACAAATTAATTATCTATTTCATTCGTCCAATCTTTCATATGATCCACCGCTGTGGACGTTTCCGCTGGACCTTCGTGCTCTCCGACTTTACGCACTACATATCTATTGTTACGCAGACATCGCACTACTTCATAAGGTCCAAAATATTTAGGTGCAAATTTAAGTCCTGGACCCGACTGCGTCCGTTTTATCGCAACAAGATCATTTACTTCGTATTGTTTGGGTTTCTTACGTTTTTTATTATAATTCGCGCGATTTTCTTCTTGGATTTTAAGAATATTTTCCTTCGCTACAAGTCGCGTTTCGTCTCTTTCTTCCTGAAACTCATCAGCTAATTCTGAATCGATTAATTCTTTTATACGCGGATTACTTTTAAGTCGCATATGCGTTCCTACCAACAATTTAAACGGCGCAAATCCAGTGCTTCTACTCGGTATTGAATTCAAATACTGCTGTGCAAGTTCTAAATATTTAAACCACTCATTCGATTTCGGCATAGACAATTTTGTTAACAACGGTATTAACGTTTGATTTATTCTTTCTACTTGACTATTTGATCTCGGCACGCCAGTAGTAATAAGAACGTGTTCGATGTTCTCTTCTCTACAGTATTCTCAGAACTCCTGCGACGTGAACGCGGTGCCACGGTCCGATATAATCCGTCTCGGGTTTCCAAATATCGCGGCTTGCTTTTTAAGTCGGTCTATCACTTCAGACGAAGTCGTGCTTTTAGTGGCATAAAACCAAACGAACTTACAAAACGCGTCGACTACTACAAAAATATGCCGATAATTCTTTCTTGTCGACGGAAGAGGACCCAAATGATCGATATGATATGTATCGAGCGGAACACTACCTTTGTCTCTCGCATGCAGCCATCCATCTTGCTTGCCTTGTTTCCTTTCGGCTAAAATACATTCAATACAGTTTCGTATTACTTTCTCGATCTTCGCACGCATATTCACAAACCAATAGTCTTTTCTCACTAAGAGCTCGGTTTTATTTACTGACAAATGTCCTTGTTCATGGGCACGCTTTATCACTAACGTCTGCATAAACTTTGGCACTACTAATTGAACATCATTATCGTTCGTTTTAAATAAAAGTTCACCACGCATAATATAACCATCTATAGACTTTTGTTCAGCTAATTCGATTATACGTTTTAATTCGCTGTCTTCGCGCTGTGCCTTCTTAAATTTAACAACTAGCCCTTCTTCGCTTTCTTCGATCGCAAACACTCACGGCAAAGGATTTCGGCTAAGCGCATCTACATGAATCATGAGCTTTTCTGCGCGATGCTCGATAGTGTACGCAAACTCCTCTAATAGCAACGCCCATCTTGCTACTCTAACGCATAGATCTTTTTTATTCATTGTTAATGAAAATGCACGGCAATCGGTTACTATTTTGAAAGGAATACCTAGCAAATAAACTCTAAATTTCTGCAATGCTTTTACAATCGCGAGAACCTCCAGTTCATAACTATGATATCTTTCTTCAGCTTCCGTAGTTTTTCCACTCGCGTAATACACCGGATGAAACAGCTAATCGCTACTATCGCGTTGCATCAAAATCTCACCATAACCATACATCGATGCATCAGTGTGCAGTTCTGTCTCAGCTTTTAATCTATACATTTTCAGCACCGGTTTATTATTCAACACAAATTTTAATTTACGAAAAGCGGATCTTTCTTTTTCTTCAAAACGAAATGGGACATCTGCTCTTAACAAATCCGTCAATGGACGAGCAATCAATGAATAGCCTGCGATAAATTTTCTAAAATAACTCGTTAGACCTACGAAACTCTGCACTTGTTTAACGCTTTTTGGTTCCGAAAATCGCGACACGGCTTCTGTTTTGCGTTTTGAAGGGCGAATAGTACCGTCCTCAACGAGGTGTCCTAAATATTCAACACGATCTTGTAAAAAGCAACATTTGTTCCAATTTATGATCAATCCAAATTGGGAAGCTGTTTCTAATACCGTTTTTAAACGCTCGATTCCTTCTCTAGAACTCGCCGACGGAACAATAAGATCGTCCATATAAGTCAACAAAACTTTCTTTTGAATAAGATCTTTGAATATAACATTAATGAATTTCTGAAAAATTGCAGGAGAATTACATAACCCAAATGGAACTCTTAAAAATTCAAACTGACCGCCTGGTACAATGAACAAGATAAACTTTCCGCTATTTTCATCTACTTCTACGTGGAAAAATCCGTTCTTGAGATCTAACGTACTAAAAACTTTAGCATCTTGCAACAAATTTAACTGATCTTCTATAATGGGCAACGGGTATCGATCTTTCATAATTTTCTTATTGATTAATCTATAGTCAACACACAATCGCGTCGTTCCGTCTTTCTTTGTAACGAGGACTACCGGACTCGCGTACTCAGATAACGATGGTCGCACGATGTCGTTCTGTAACCATTCGTCTATATGCATATTTATTTCCGCTCTTTCCGACGGGAATAATCTCCGTGCGCGCTGATAAACTGGAAGATCGTCTTTAACTACGATAACCATCTTTACGCCTACTTCACGCGTTCTTACGGGCTTATATTCTGCTATCATTTTCTCGATTTCGCGCCTATGCTCTTTATTTGTAACGTATTGTTGTAGCCCGAGCTAGCAAGCTGGGCTCAGGTTAAATTTCGGGACTCGGGAGTAAGGTCTGGATTGAGGTCGAGACCAGGTTCTTGTTGAGTTTAAGTGAGACTTTATTGAATTTGTTAATTGCGAGGGTGCACAAGCAACCGTCCTAGCTCTTCGAGTGCTCAAGGCGATCTCCCTACGCCTTTTCTCGATTCTTTTCATGCCACTCCCTAGCGTTCGGTACTAACAAGGAAGGTTAGGGAACCCGGAAATTCAAAAAATTATGGAACTTTGCATACAAGTAAAGTATGTCATCCATAATACAACCCTATTTTTCTTTGGTGCCATAATTCGGGTTTAAGGGGTGAAATCACCCCTTGAAAAAAATTGGGAATTTTCTTTTTTGTGAAATATCTCAAGAACGGTTAAAGATATCTGAAAAAAGTTTAAATTAAAGTTGCATGGTTTTATTGTGTTTATAAAACCACGTAATTCTTTTTTTTGAAAAATTCATCAATTTTTGAGTTACCCAAAAATCATTCAGAATCATCAACAGAATTCAAGCAATCTTAAAAAAAAAAAAAAA
>JAIFRP010000423.1:80736-98481 GCA_032403825.1 Odynerus spinipes
TAAAGTGTTTTAACCGGTTCGCGCGTATTGTAGTCGTTTTTTTCCCTTTTTTATTATGTAGTTTTCTGCGGATATCTGTTTTATTATTGTGTACGGTCCGATCCAATAGTTATCTAATTTCTTTGATCGTCCTCGTCTTGTCGTGTCATCGTATAGTAATACTTTGTCTCCTTCGCTGAAAGTTCTCGGTCGCGCCGTTTTATCGTAGTATTCCTTCGCGTGTTTTTTTTGCGCGCGATAAGTTCTCTTTCGCGAGCGTGTTCGCGATCCGTAGTCTCTCGCGTAATTCGTGTGCGTAGTTATCATAATTATATAATGGTTGCGGTTCGTGTTTGATAGACGTAGGAATTTCTGCCAGTTTTCCGAAAACTAGTTCGTATGGGGTGTAGGTAGTAGCTGTGTGTGGGGTGGTGTTATATGTGAACATCGCATACGGTAACCATTCATCCCAGTCCGCTTGATCTTTTGCTACGTAATTTTTTAGGTAATCTGCTAATGTTTTGTGGCTTCGCTCTAGCGCACCGTTAGATTGAGGGTGGTAGGCGGTTGTTTGTTTGTATCTTTTTTATGTTTAAAAATTTGCACACTCCTTTGAATATGTCCGACATAAAGTTGGTTTCTTGACCCGTTAGTACCGTTTGCGGGGTTCCATATTCGCAAACTATTTTTGTAGCAAATTCTTTCGCTACTGTATTGGCTTCCTGATTAGGTATAGGAATGGCTTTGCTATATTTTGTTAAATTATCCTGAAAAGTGAGTATATACTGATTGCCTGTATTGGAGATTGGTAATGGTCCAACTATGTCTAAGCTACATTTTTCGAAAGGTTGAGTGGGCGTGTCTGTGATTACCATTGGCATTTTGGTTCGCGTGCCTAATTTATTTTGTTGACATTCCGCGCATCTCGATATATATTCTTCTATGTCTTTTTGAATTCCTGGCCAATCATATTATAGCTTAATTCTGCTGTATGTTCTATCAATTCCCTGATGTCCTCCTAGGGGGGAGTCGTGATATTCGTATAATATTCGTTTTCTTTCCTCGGCAGAAAGTTCTCTACGTTCCGTGTCCTTGGCGCCGGGTATCGCGCTCGTAATATACACGCGGCTCAGCGCGTCAGCGTTGCTATTGTTCGTTCCTGCCTTGTGCGTGATTTGGTAGTTGTATTCCTCTAACTTAATGCGCCATCGCCTGAGGCGTGATCCTGGATCTTTTACATTAAATAGCCACGTCAGCGGTTTGTGGTCCGTAACTATCGTGAACTCTGTTCCGTATAAATATGATTTAAAATGTTTTACTCCCCATACTATAGCTAATAATTCCTTGTCGGTAGTAGTATAATTTAGCTCGGTCTTATTAAGTATTCTACTCACGTATGCTACAGGCAGGTCTTTTCCTATCTCTCCTTGGGATAGAATGGCTCCCAGCGCCTTATCAGACGCATCCGTAGTTAGCACAAAAGGTTTAGAAAAATCCGGATATTGTAGAACGGGTGTAGTTGTTGATTTATGTTTTAACAATTCAAATGCTTCTTGTTCCTGGTCGGTCCATTGGAACTTTGTCCCCTTTTTTAGTAATTGCGTTAGTGGTTTCGCTGTTTTTGAAAAGTTTTCTATGAAACGACGATAATAGCTAGCTAGTCCTAAGAATGTTTGGACGTTCTTGACACTAGTAGGTTTAGGAAATTCGGTTACTGCTTTTGTTTTCATTGGGTCTGGTTTAATATCTTCCGGTGTAATGATGTGTCCTAAATAAGCCGTCTCTTTTCTAAGAAATTCACATTTCCCTGGTTGCAGTCGCAGTCTATGGTTTCTTAATTGTTCGAATACCGCTAAAAGCCGCTTATTGTTTTCCTCTAGGCTTGGGGCGTGAGCTACCACGTCGTCTAAGTAAACAAAGCATTTAATTCCTTGTAGTCCTGATAATGCTGAATTCATCAATCTTTGAAAAGTGGCGGGCGCGTTTTTTAGTCCAAAAGGCATACGAGTATATTCGTAATGCCCGAATGGAGTGGAGAAAGCCATCTTGCTTTTATCCTCGGCTCGCATTTTTATCTGGTGGTACCCCGATGCCAAGTCTAACATTGTGAAATATTTCGCGCCGCCCAGTTGATCGAATATATCCGCTATATTTGGTAACGGGAAAGAGTCTCCTATCGTTACGTTATTTAATTTCCTGAAGTTTATTACGACGCGCATTTTTGTTTGCCCATCGCTGCCTGATTTTTTTAGTACTACTAGTAACGGGGCGTTCCACGAGCTGTCGCTTTTACTTATTATTCCGGCTTCGAGCATCTCCTTTACCTGCCTATTTACTTCTCCCTTTTGTTTTTGGGGTAGTCTATATGGCGCAACATTGATAGGCGCCGTTCTTGGCTCTACGTTTATACAATGTTCGGTTGTGTTGGTGCTTTCTAATGTGTCCCCTTCGAGATAAAACAGGTCGTTATATTTTCCGCATATTTCCCAGATCGCTTGTTTTTCCTCTTGATTTTAAGTGTTCGGTTCTAATACTATCCCGAAGTTTTCTTATTCTTTCTATACCACTGCTTCGTAGCGTATTTAATTTCATCCTAACTTCGCCGTCTGTTTGTTTCTTAAGGGAAATCGCGGGGTCTTTGACTTCTACTGATATGCCGGTGAGCTCGACTTCATTCTCGGTGGTATTCATTATGCTGATTACGCATTCTCCCACTTCTGCTTTGGTTAAGCAGTCTACTATGTATACTCCCGGTTCTATTTCTCTTTTTTCGACTAATCCTTCCCCTTCTGAGGGCATGCGTACCACCACTATTTTTTCCGTTCGCAGTGCGATGACGTCTGTATCCATTGTTTCTAATGGTATTACTTCCCCATAAAGCGATAGATGTTTTCGCGGTGTTACCGCTACATTATGCGCTTCTATGAAATCTATTCCTAGCAAACCGTCAGCCTCTATTGGGAAATCATCCCGGACTAGATAGCACGGGTGCGTTATCGTGTGCTTCCCTACTTGTAGACTTAAAGTTATCAGACATAATGGTTTTTGCACGGTTAATCCTATTCCCGTTAGCTCTATGTTTGTCGGTCGGGCGGTTACGTTATCGTATATTAACCCGATTTTCATAAGCGTTACGTGAGCTCCTGAATCTACTAGCATAGTTGCGCGTCCACCTACTACATTGTCGGAAGAGATTTTTCAATGATTCTTATGTTCGGCTTTGGCCGTTAAACTTTGTACTCTGTATTGCTGTACTTGGTCGTCAGTCGCGGAACTTGTGCTAGGTCGCGGTCGCTGCTCGTTTTGGGGGGTCCTTGTAGACGTCGCTAAGGCTTTGACGGTCCGAGCCGGCTTAACGTCAAAGTTCTTAGAAACATAAGAACATCGCGTAGCGGACGAAAATCGGCTCTTCGAGTCAGTCGTTGTTCGAACTTCGCACGAGCTGGTAGTCGAATCATAGCCAAGGAAATATACATAAAGTTAGTTTAAGGGAAGGCGTTTATTTAATTCCCCAAAAACCCCGATTCCCTACACTACGTTAATTTCGATTTCAAACCTACTACCATCAATATCGATGTTCGCTCGGAATTTACCTAACGTGACATTGTCCGTCGATACTACTCCCCGAAAATGAATTTCTTTACGCTGCAACGGCGGTGCACCTAACTTAACATACTTATCTGCGCGCATCAAGGTCATATCACTACCAGTGTCTATCAGTGCGGTCGCTTCGCATCCGTTAACTAGAATCTCTTTTCGATACTTGCCACGCGTAGATTTCGTTACGTTACATGTGTCTTTCGGCTTTGCTTGCTTTTTCGGGCAGTTCGCAGCGATGTGTCCATAATCACGGCACTCAAAACACTTTGCACCCTTATCTTTCGTTGGACAACTTGCAATCGGATGAGACGTTAAACCACAAGAATGACAATATCTTCTTATTTCTTTCCGCGCCGCAGTCGTACTTCCTCCATCCTTCGATTTATCCGGCTTTTCTCGACGTTGTCGATCCATCCACGGGCTGACTTTGCTTTTGGCCACTACACAATAATTCCATTTCTCGTCGCATTACTGCAAGCTCTCTTTCGGCTAACTCAGCGCGTTGCTTCGCAAATTCTAACTCACGGCGATCAAATGACACTGCTTCGGCGGCTTCTTCATCAGATACTTCACTGTGCTGTTCGACAATTGTTCTATCGTGTTCTTCGCTATTCAGCATCCAATTACCATCAGGATCTGCTTCTAAAAGTCTATTTATCAACTCAGGCTTCGTACCAGTATTTGCTAGTCCCAACGACAAGCACTTCTGTTTTAATTTCGACACTTTGAAATCAGTGGGCAACATTGTTCAATCTTAACCACGCACAACGCAACAATACAACACGCGTACCGATAAATTCGATCCCGGCTGAGTCCCCAAAAATGTGGGATACGATTAATGATGGTGAAATAATTTAGTTCGCGGTTGTATACGCAAGAGAAAAAAATATATTTAATATAAAAAGGAACTACAAAGACTACGCTCAGTTCTTCGCTTCGACGCTGGCAACCTTTCGATTCGACGCTTATTTAACAACTGACTCGCTTTGCTTCTTTCTTCGATACGATTGTCGTATCGAAGAATCCTTCTAAGATATAAGCCGGGCGGTCGGCTTGCTCATTTCTTTGGTTTCGCCGCCGCGCCGACTCTTCCGCGAAGTCGCGACGAACATAAGCAATGTTACACACACATACTACACAATTTATAAGAAAAAAATAGTCCTTTTCAGGGCCAGTATTATATTACATATGTTTAGATGTGTTACCATCTTATTTTATTCTCATATATACATAAACATAATATTTCGTTATGGAAGGTATAAATTATGTATGTGTGAATTTGTTCATTTGTCGTCGATCAAAATTAGAGAGAGACGTGGATAAAGAAAGAAAGAAAGAACATCGCATTAAGTATCCTACGGTACAAGTACAATCATTGTAGCGGAGTACAGCGCCTCTCGTGTGAAAAATAAAAACAGTGGGTAAGCGAAGATGGCGACAGGGAATTATACGAAGAATAAATCGATCTGTCTAAAAACAAGTATTCGAGTGCTTAATAATTCCCTAACATAAAATTGGCGCCCAACAGCGTTAAACAACCCACAAGAGATAAGTTGTGAGCATTAGAAAGCAAAAATTGTGCAAAAAACAATCAAGAAAAGTCTCAGCGAGTCGACAAACAAGGCCCGCGCGCCATGAGGCTTCGAGAACGAACAACGAAACGGCGGTTAACGACAAGTGCCGGCGTCATTCGAGTTTATCCATAGAGGACTGTGATAATTATCGTGATAATTATCAAGTGATCAGTTGTTGGTGATAAAGAGGACAAGAATCTCAAAAACGAAAAAGTGCGGTGTGAAAGCATGTCTTTAAAATAAGGAGACAGAAAAAACAAAGTTCGCGTCGAGCGTGGTCGTGCGTGCGAAAACACAGTGAGACAATAGACCAGTGATCGAGTGCGGCCATCATGCATTTCATAAGCGATAGAAAGCATTACGCGAGTGCAACTTTTCTCAAACAAACGAACGTCGGAAATTCGTAAAATTTTTGTCAGATATGTAGTGACAAAGATGCACAAATCATTGCCATTTTCGCATGCGTAAACAGCGCCGCGGTACAAATCGGTATTTCATAAGCACACGACACTAAGGTGCGTCGGTAAAACAGAACAGCTTCTCGCAAGCATCGAAAATCCGCGTGTTATCGCAAGAAAAAAACTGCAAATTCTCGTGTCGAGTCGAGTAATATATCGAAAACTCTCGTGTCGTGTACGCGTAGAGTAAACAAAAAATTGCAAATTCTCGTGTCTAGTCGAGTAACATTGAAAAAATAATATCGCAAAAATTTTCGTGTCGCGTACGCGTTGAGCAACGAACGAAAAACTGTACAAGGTCGTGTCGATTCGAGTAGAAATACTTTACGACAACTGGCAGTTTAACGCAACGTGGGGCTTGAGATCTGGGCATCGTCAGCATTTCGAGTATCCATCACAATTTGGTCGTCGGGAACAGGCTTCTTCGTCGGAAGCAACAACCGAGGTGTCCAATCAGCATAACACAGGTTAGTGGGTCCCCTACATTTCCTTCCTTTTCCTCGATTCGATTTCTATCAAAATGGCGGAATTGAGACAGCTAAAATTAAGGCGAACAAATATAAAGGGTCAAATGACTCGAATGAACAACAGCCTTGACGGAGAAATAGCAGCATCAGAAGCGCAGATTGATAATATTCGACTAGCAGCAGTTCCGGCAGGGGCCGGAGAAGAAGCGTTGATCACGGAAATTCAAAGGGATTCCGATGCAGAAAGAACAGTATTTGAAGGATCTTATTACGCAGTAGCTGCGAAAGCAAATAGGAAGATCAATGCAGAGGCGCAGCAACAAATACAAGCGCAACCACAAAACGCAAACAACAGAGTTTCAAACGATCGAAGTTTAGAAATTAAACTTCCGGTATTGAAACTACCTGAATTCGAGGGTGAATATGAAGAGTGGCTTCTTTTTAAAGATGCTTTCACAACAATGATCCATCAGCGTGAAGGTTTGACACCGATACAGAAGTTTCAATATTTACGCAGTGCACTTCGAGGCGAAGCCTTGATAGTTATTGGAGGACTAGAAACCTCTGCAGAAAATTATGAAAATGCATGGGAATTGTTGACGAATGCTTATGAGAATACGAAGCTTCTCATTAATACTCATCTCAATCATTTGCTCGATTTCCCGATCATAACGAAAGACAAACCAGCGTCATTAAAACAACTGGTAGTTCATATCAGAACACACTTGAAGGCGTTGAAGACGCTTAAGCTTCCCGTTGACAAATGGGACGAGCTTCTCATTCATTTAGTCAAAAACAAAATGGATTACAACACAAAAAACGATTGGGAAGAGGAAACCAATCGCGACAAGGCAAGACGGAAAACATTGGAAGAGTTTCTTACGTTCTTGAGCGAACGATGCCGAACATTTGAAATGATCGACAAAGGAAAAAACAGACAGGATATATCAAAACCTCCGGTGGTAAAAAAGCAAGAAAGAAGAGTGGTGGCTGTGGCATCAGCTTCTGCAAGAGAATGCATTTCTTGTAGCGAAGGACACGGAGTTTATCAATGCCCGAAATTCTTAAAGCTACCAATATCAGAAAGGATAAATGAAATAAAATCAAAGAAACTGTGTCTGAATTGTTTTGGAAAAGGACACTATGCCACTGCATGAAGATCGTCAGCCTGCAAAAGATGTCAAAAGAAGCACAATACATTGCTGCATCTAGAACAAGAAAATGCAGATCGGAAAACGAACGAAGACTCATCGAAAAAGTCAGTCGTAACGCACTGCGCAAAAGAAGAAGAATCTTCCAGTTCAGAAAACACGTGTTTGAATATTAATTTCGTCCGAAAACCAACAACACGCGTGATATTATCAACGGCTCGAGTAAATGTAGAGGACGTAAGTGGAAATCAGCAAAGTTGTCGCGTGCTTCTCGATAATGGTTCGCAATTAAATTTGGTTTCAGAAGAACTTGTGCGAAGACTTAAATTAAAATGCAACAAGCAAGATGAGCTGATCGGTGGTGTTAATTCATCAAAAATAACCAGCGCAAAAACAGCACAAATTAAAATAAGATCGCGGCATGCAGATTACGAAGCAATTATTGAGTGCTTGGTCTTACCAACAGTCACGGAAAAATTGCCACAAGTCAAGATCAATACGAAATTAATATGCGTTCCCGATGGATTAGAACTCGCTGATCCAAACTTTCACGAACCAGGCCCAGTAGACGTGCTTCTCGGAGCAGGCCTGTTTTGGCAATTGATGTGCGCAGATTCGATAATACAGCAAAAAGGACTCCCGACACTGAAAAATACTCTGTTGGGATGGATTGTTGGAGGAGAACTCATCGATGCAAAGCCAAAGTCCCCAAAACTGTGTGGTCTGATCACTAATTCAGCGTTACAAAAACAATTAGAGAGATTTTGGAACCAAGAAGAGACAAACGAAACAAGACTTCTCACCGAAGACGAAGCGGATTGTGAACGGCAGTTCGAAGAATCATTAAAAAGAGATGAAACAGGAAGATTTATCGTAACATTGCCGAAGAAAGAAAATGTGGTTTTAGGAGAGTCCGAGAACCAAGCAATTCGTAGATTGTACGCAATCGAAAGGCGTTTCAAAGCAAACCCGGCAATTAAAAGTGATTATATAAAGTTCATGAAAGATTACGAAGATCAGGGACATATGTCAACTATAGTCGATGAATCGGCAAGGTCAAAGGACATATACATACTGCCGCATCAGCCGGTAATCAGACCGGACAGTATGACCACAAAATTAAGAGTCGTATTTGACGCCTCAGCCAAAACTTCGAATGGGATGGCCTTAAATGATAAATTAATGGTCGGACCTAATTTGCAAAGGGATTTATTCGATATAATCTTGAGATTCAGAGCGCATGAATTTGTGATAACAGCAGATATCACCGCTATGTTCAGACAAATAATGATTCGAGAGGAAGATCGAGATCTCCAGCGGATCTTGTGGAGATCGGATCAAACGAAACCGATAAAAAGCTATAGATTGAACACTGTTACATATGGGACAGCACCTGCACCTTACTTAGCTATCAGGTGTCTCAGACAATTGGCAAAAGAAAACATGGACTTTCCGGAAGCGTCGAGAGTACTTCGCGAAGACTTTTACATGGACGACGTGTTGACCGGAGCAAAAACAGTAGAAGCCGCAATGGCACTGCAACAACAGCTATCGGAACTTCTCCAAAGAGGTCAATTTCAATTGAGAAAATGGCGGTCCAACGAGCCGCGAGTCCTAGAAAATCTGTCGAATGAAACTGAGGTCGATAGCTTGATGAAAATAGACAAAGATGGAGCATTGAAGACGTTGGGCCTCTTGTGGAACGCGAAGTCAGACACTATGCAATACAGAGTGGAAATCGAAGAGAAGGAAGCGAAAATCACAAAGCGTTTGGTGCTATCAAAGATTTCTCAGGTCTTCGATCCACTAGGTTTGTTGGGACCTGTGATTATTAATGGAAAATGGATAATGCAACAGATGTGGCAATTGAACACCGGATGGGACGAACCCTTATCACAAGGACTGCGTGAAACATGGAACCAGTATTATTCTGACCTTCCACGGATTAATCAAGTTCAAATATCAAGGAATATCAATGGAGAAAATGTGGAAGAAACTTTCGACCTTGTCGGCTTTGGAGACGCTTCAGAGAAAGCATATGGGGCCTGTCTCTATGCAAGTTCAAGAAATAAAGAAGGTCAATTGCAATCACATCTGATCTGCTCAAAAAGTAGAGTAGCACCGCTCAAGACTATCTCATTGCCGAGACTCGAATTGAACGCAGCATTGTTGCTTTCAAAATTAAGTGACGCAGCACGAAAAGCCTATGGCGATAAAATCAAAGGTTTATATTTGTGGAGTGATTCAACCATCGTTCTGAGTTGGATAGCCACCGCGCCGAATATTCTAAAAACTTACGTCGCCAATAGAGTTTCGAAGATACAAGATCTCACAAAAAATGTAAATTGGATGCATGTGCCATCAAAAGAAAACCCCGCGGACTTGATATCTCGCGGAATGACCGTCGATAACTGGAAGAATAATGAATTATGGTGGCATGGGCCGAGTTGGCTCGTAAAGGGTGAATGGCCTCAGCGCAAAGAGATCGAGATTGACACATCGGAAATGAAATCAGCAGTCATACTCTTAATCACTACAACGTACGACGTTTTAAGGAGATTTTCTTCATTCGAAAAACTTCAGCGAATAATAGCTTATTGGCTACGGTTCAAGACAAACGCATTGGGAGGGAAGAAAAATGGAACTCTATCGGTCGAAGAGCTTGCTGTAGCTGAAAGGTCGATCATAAAAATGACGCAAAGAGAATCGTTTTCAATGGAACTTCAAGCATTAGAGCACGATGAATCGGTACCAAAAAATAGTAAACTTGCCGCATTCTGTCCCTTCTTAGATGAGAACGGACTTATCAGAGTTGGTGGTCGATTAATGCGAGCCGATATACCAGAAGAAGCGAAACACCCGGTAATTATACCATCAAAACATCACATTACAAAAATCATAATGAAAAAAGAGCATCTTCGACTACATCATTGTGGTCCAGAACAATTGTTGTACTCTCTGCGACAAAAATATTGGCCCTTGAGTGGGAGGCGAGAGGCACAAAAGGTAACAAGAAGCTGTCTAGAATGTTTCCGGAGAAAACCAAAATTTCCGGAAATAATCATGGGTGATTTACCTAGCGGTAGAATCAGTGGTTCTTTAAGACCATTTACAAATGCAGGAGTGGATTATGCAGGTCCACTCCAAGTCCGGGAAAGTCGCAGGCGAGGAAGAATTCACGTATCAAAAGCCTGGATGGCAGTCTTCGTCTGCTTTGCCACGAAAGCTGTACATTTAGAGCTCGTCACAGAGCTGACAACTGAATCTTTCTTAGCGGCCCTTCGGAGATTCGTGGGCAGAAGAGGAGTGTGCTCACAAATAAGTTCGGACAATGGCACAAATTTTGTAGGTGCTGCAAAAGACTTAAAGGAAGTTTACGAATTTCTCAAGACGGAACATGACGCAATAGCCGACAACTTTATTCGCCTCTACAGAACATCGGTAAATTAAAAAATAAAATCAAAATCAAAATGAAAAAAAAACTGTTAAGTTAATTAACCGAATTTCTGTATTTTTGTTTTGCGCAATCAGCATGTTTAATTTGTTTTATTGTTATTATAGTATTATCTGTATAACAAAATCAGTATCTGTTGAAAGAAGATCTTTCAAGGGGGGCGGAATGTAGCGGAGTACAGCGCCTCTCGTGTGAAAAATAAAAACAGTGGGTAAGCGAAGATGGCGACAGGGAATTATACGAAGAATAAATCGATCTGTCTAAAAACAAGTATTCGAGTGCTTAATAATTCCCTAACAATCATGCTTGCCAATTTTGGAGCACTTGTACGTGGATCAGTTCTTATTGTACGCAAAATAGCACGTTTATGATGTGTTTCTAATTTTTGTGGTCTTCCTGTCCGTTGTCGATTTTGCAGTAATCCAGTTTTATTGTATCTGTCAACAACGTACTCCACAGAAGAGTGTGATTTATTTGTCATTTGGGCAATTTTTCTTAATGTTGCACCTTCTTTTCTTAACTTCACAATAAACTCGCGAATTGCTAGTGGTAGGTATTTCCATTTTCGAGAAAATGTTATCGTGCGCGATCTTTTCTCTTTTCTGGCAGACAAGAAACTAACTTGCGTTTGACTTTGAAGAACTGTTTCAGTCTTATTTGCAAACATCCTGCCAAATTCTTGGTATTAAATCGTTAAATTCAATCTTGTACTGAGACTTTTTTGACGTTATTTTTACTATGTTTGTATTTCTTTTAATTTTGCTTGCTGATAAATAAACGTATTGTTTTTTCTTTTTCATTAATAATAAATGTTATATTTCTAAATATACTGGCGTAAAAATGATTTATTTAGTAACATCCCAGTTGCAGATAAACGACATTAAGAAAATTGTTGTACAGTGTACGTAGACTTTTTGACTGACTGTATATATATATATATATATATAATATATATATATATATATAACACCACACAAATCTCCACCAATCGAACCATATTTTTTTTTATTATTTATAGATATAATGCAACTGATATGCTGAACGATTTTATACGGGAGCCTAACAAAACATTTGAAAATTTCTGCCGAATGTCTCGAGATGACTTTACGTTCCTTCTAAATAAGATTGGCCCTCATATCTCAAAGATTGATACAAACATGAGACAGTGCATTTCAACTCAAGAACGATTTGCTGTTGCACTTAGATTTCCGGCTACTGTAGATAGTTACAAAAGCCTTTCATACTTATTTAAGGTTTCAAAACAAACGGTCTCAAAATGCGTTAATGATGTCTGCAAAGCCTTAATGCAAGAATTATCGGAAGAAATAAAAGTAATTGCGTTCAAAATAATATTTATTTAAAAATATCTCCTTTTTGAGACTCATAAAAATCATGAAGTGGTAACGTATCTGAACTCTGATAGCCCGGCGACGCACTTACACTTGTGTAGGGATATGTAGAATAAAAATTTTATTGAACGGTGGCCACAAATAAACGTCGAAATAACTTTATTATGTTAAACGAATTACAAAGGTCACTTGAACTTTGCTCGACGAGCACTCGCTACGAACTACCTAAAAAATGATCGACAACGATCCAGCTCGCTTTGTCTTCCACTATCTTTTTTTTTAGTCTTTTCTTTTCCGCGAATGCTGACCGTTACGATACGTCGCGGCACGCGCCGTCTTCCTTTCTTTTTTTTTTCTATCGCGACTTCCAGGCACACACTCACACATACTTCACACGCTCATGCACACATATAATACACTCTTACACTTGGCGATTGTTGCTGATTAATAGGATTGGTTTGAGATCTTGGTGGTTCTGAGTGAATAGAGTGATGAGTATGTGGAGATGGCTGAGAATGATAAGGGCTCTGGTAGCCCGGCGAGTGTGATGAAGTCGATGGTGGAGAAGGGGATGGATTTTGAAAACTTGGTGAACTCTGTAGCGACTGGGCAATAGGCGATTGTTGTGGATTAAAAGGAGTATGAGCAGTATATGATGATGACTGCGAATGATAGGTGCTCTGATCCAAGGATCGCATAGGTCTGATGGCAGTCGCACCGTAGTAACATAGTTGATGGCAAACTTCTGTCATTTGCGCATCGTATATTGTTGGTTGTTGTTTATTTTCTAGTTGTTTAAAATTAAACACCAACTTATCTATTTCTAACATAGCTATTTCTCTTGTTTGTTCCTTAAGACTCCTCAATTGTTCAGCTAATAAATCACAATACAATGAAGATACATCTTTCTGCAGCTTTTGATGTAATTATTTGAGATAAGAATATGCTTCATCCATACGATTTTGAGTCTCATCGAGTTTCTTTTTTTTTCTTTGGGATCATTTTCTGAGATTTGAATGCAATGTCCTGTTCTTCGTTACTTTCAAAATATTAGGTTGCTTCATTATTTTCATCCTTACTATCTTCTTCACTTTCATCTGCTACCTAAAAGTAAACGAGAGCGAAATATATTATAACGAGAGTATTTAGTATGACCTGTCTGAAAGCGATTGGGAAATAAAAAGTATTGAAGAAGATTGCAGTTATTTTTTACAATTAATGTAGAAATTACATTACATTATTATTAATCAATATTAATTACATTATTACAATTATTAATCAACAATTATTAACAATTATTAATCAATTACATTATTATACATAATAAGTTTATTACAGTTGCCTCGGTCATCACATGAATGGATAAAGATTGCAGAAGAATTCAACAGCACGTGGAACTTCCCTCATTGTCTAGGGGCACTAGATGGCAAGCATGTCGTGATACAAAGTCCTGTCCACAGTGGTTCAGAATTTATCAACTACAAAGGCACATTTAGCATTGTACTTTTAGCTTTGGTTGATGCTGACTATAACTTCATTTTTGTTGATTGTGGTTGCCAGGGCAGAATAAGCGATGGTGGTGTGTACAGAAACACAGAATTCTACCAAAAAATATGTCGTAATGAATTGGATCTTCCACTACCAGATCGCTTATCACTAAAAGAAGACGAGATGCCCTACGTTTTCGTAGCGGATAGTGCATTTGCCTTAACTGTTAATATAATGAAGCCATATGCTGAAAATCATAACAAAGAAACCAAAGAAAGAGTCTTCAACTATCGTCTGTCAAGAGCTAGACGAATAGTTGAAAACGTTTTTGGAGTTATGTCTGCTGTATTTAGAGTACTGAGGAAACCTATTCTGTTACAACCCGACAAGGTGACCGACATAGTTATGACTTTTTTTTAATTACACAACTTTCTAAGGAGATCTAAAAAATCAAGGTCAATATACACACTAGTTGGCATTTTTGACACTGATGATGAAGACGTAATTCAATCTGGCTCTTGGCGAAATGATCAAGAATGAGTGAGTTCCCTACTACCACTGAGAGCTTTACTGAGATGAGCAGCTATTACTGCCAAGACCGTCAGAGATAAATTTGCTGAATACTTTGTAACGAATGGCGCAGTTTCGTGGCAGAATAACTATTAATTTGTTGTTAGAAATATTATAATAACAAAACAAATGAGCACAATCTCGACTGTAGTACATATTAAGGAATTGCATTTCCCACCTCCCATCTACATACCATACCATAAACCCAAGACGAAACGCACTTCCCTTTCCCTTCATTTTTTAACCGACTTCGAAAAGGAGGAGGTTACTCAATTCGACAGTGGGCGATGTTGCTTTTTTTCTGTTTGCCCGGGCCTCACGCCGAGACGGATGGACCAATGAGATGAAATTTTTTTTATCTTATTGTTTATGGTCTCCTATTGGTCCCGGTTGCAAAACATTTTTTAGACCTCTATTTTTTACAAAGTTATTGCAAAATTAGTGCAAAGTGGAACGCGGTGCCAATCGATGGTCGATAGTTTTGGAAGGAACGGATGGATTTATATGAACGAACACTGTTCGATCTTGACCTAGATGTTCCTTACATAATAATATTTTGCAAACAATGTTTAATTGTTATTATATTTAAATTGTTTATAGCATAATTATTTGTTTATTCGGCCATAACTAAGCAGCGGTACCACTTATTGGAATAGATCTTTTTCCGTTTTACCACGGGTGTTCTCTAAATAATAACGTATGTTATAATTCATCAATTGTTGCTACATTTAAATTATTTCTTGCATAATTATTTGTTTATTCGGCCGTAACTAAGCAACGGGACAACTGATGGAGTGAAACCTTTTCAGTCTTGTCACGGATGTTCTCTAGATAGTGTGACGTCCGCAGAAATTATTAAAAAAAGGATTAAGTAATTGAATCCGCTGTTTAAACTATTGGTACCGGTCATCGTATCCCACTAAATCCCAAGTCCCCAAAAGTAATAAATTATTCTCAAGTGGATGGCAGGCACGGAAACCTCCGAACGTAGCAGATACAATGGACAATAGTCTCCGCGTGAGGCGTCGAGTTATACTCTACGTCTACGCGTAAACTCATAAATTAGAAGGGCATATGTACACCAAGTTCTTTGCCATACTGCAACGGGAAAGAAGCCATGCCTGCTTTCCTTTATCTTTTACTCACTAACTCCTAAGCATAAAATACTAACACACATGGCACACCGATGCATTTCGTAAATTCAATAGTTATGAACAATACAAAATGCCTCGGAGATGCCACGTTATTATAAAATAGTTAAATAAATACGTAACCGTAGCAAACTAATATTAATAATAGCAATAATAATAATAACATTAAACCAATAACAATAGCACTAACAACAATAATAATAACATCTAAAAATAAGTAGTTCATAAAAAATAACACTAACGAATAACCTTAATTATCATTTAAACTCCGTTTAAAGTAAACTTCAATAAAATCCTATCTTTAAGATAAAATTAAATTATTAATAATAATTTTAATAAGGAAAGTAGAAGGAATTTGGAAAGAAGGGGGGATTCAAGGGAACCACCCCTTCTTCCAACTCCCACTGCTAGGAAAAATCCTAGAAGACTGGTTCCCCACCACCACCACCGAAAAGCCTAGCATCTTATGACCAAAAAGCCAATCAGAGAGGCTAAATAAGACTTTAGACTCGCTTTCGGGGGATGGTTGTGGGAGGACCAGTCTATATATGCGAGTGCATCTCCGCTCCGCGACACTTCTTTTGATACACTTCTTACACACTTCTTTTGAGACTTTTTTGGGGACTTCTTTTGATACACTTCTTATACACTTCTTTTGAGACTTTTTTGATACTTCTTCTTGGTACATTTTTGTTAGACGCTACATTGCTTTTAGATCTCTTTTGAGACATTTTAGACACCTTTCTGAAGTCTCCGTTTTCGTTTAAAATTTTCTTAAGTACAAAAATTATATTCATTAGAAAGAATATACGAGTTATAAAATTTAAAACCAATTCATAATCATTTATTCAAATTCCAACTCCGCAGTGCAGGACCAATATAAACGTAAGTATGATATTTTGCTTAATCATTTGACCACTATAGATAAAATCCAATTGTTTTTCCTCCAACTATTTTTCATTGCTTGCTTCGGAAACCCTCCTTTCTGTAAAGTAATAATTTTGAGAGGGTAATTGTAGGCACGCAGATTCCCCTGCAGCTCCTAGATTATCTTCTTAAATTTATAACTGTTGTTAGGAAAGTATCACTGGGCGCGCAGTTCAGCTTGCGTTCCCGGTTATACGCGGTTTTAGTAGATACCCCTTTTCTTTGGACAAGTCAGGAATCGAGGGCGCGCGCTACGGCCGTCGCTCCCCCGAACCCGATTCAAACAAAGAAAAGGATGTTCGCGGCACTGGGCGCGCATTAATTTGCGTTCACGGTAGTCCGCATTAAATAACAAAGAAAAATAATTCGTAGATGCCAAAACGATCGAGACGCGCGGGAAGGAAAGTTTCCGAGAAAAGGCGAAAGTCTGAAACTCAACCTGCCCCGGTGCAACAGAAAGGCGAATCCTTCTTACCTCCTGAACCCGAGACATTAGAATCATCCCCTTCTTTCCTTTCTTTAAATCACTACCTGTCCAGTCCCCGCCCATATCAGAGCTTTGTACAAGAATTTCGAGAGGCTTTGGAGAAATTTCACACCCGAAAACAATAAGGTAATTACTTGATAATTCACACAGATAGTTTTCATTTCCGACCCTCAATCGCCTCATCCCAGGGCAGTATCGCATAGATACTAGTGCCCGAAAGAAGCCCTTCAAATACTAAATTAAAAATTACTACCTGAACGTAACAATAGCATAGTGTTCGATACGAAAATGATGTTAAGTGGACTCTGTATTTGAAAACCCGTACCGATGTGTTTATGCAAAAAAAAATGACTTCGGCGACACATCTTCGGAGGCACACGGACGAGTAGGCGACTGTTTCGACTGCTCGAACAAACGTAATTCTCATTTGGTCATCTTTGCGATGATCCAGCATGGTAAAAGATCAATATTAATGTGAATTGAGAGCCACTCTTAGTTTATCCATGTAACTTCTTAGATGTCTCGCACCTTCTCACGCACGCACACAGCTGAATCAATGATTTTGACGCTACACGCAATACAATTCTTGCTAGGACCATTAAATTTCCGTACGGAGGAGGAAGAACAAATTAATAATCATGCTTAATTGATAAAGACCATATTATTTTAATTAATAATAAAATAAGTATTTCTCATAAGTAAGTCGTAAAAAATAGCCTTTTTATGGGCCACTGTTATATTACATATATTTAACTATCGATATTACATGTATAATATTTTGATGTGCTATCTTTCTGTTTCATTCTCATATTTTAACCGTTTGAGTGCCACGTGTCTTTGCTGTTTTCCCGTCCAAAAGTGCCAAGCGGCGCGATAGCGCTTGTCGTATTCCCTCTCCAACAATGCCAAGGAGCGCTATTGCGCTGTTTTCAGATTTATACAGTAGCTGTAATTGTTTCAATTCATTGTTCTGCCATCTTTCTGAGCGTAAGTACAGATTTATCAGCGTTTGGGTTGCGTCATATAATATAAGAATATAATTTAAAAATAATTTAAAAAAAAAATAAAAACCGACTTCGAAAATTGAGAC
>JAIFRP010000438.1:0-21584 GCA_032403825.1 Odynerus spinipes
TTTTTATAAACCTTATTCTTCTACATTTGACACTTGATGAGTATCAAATCTTTTATCATATAAACTGCATAGGTGTTGTAGTTTATTATAAGCCTTAATGAATATCTGGTTTTTGCGTCTATATTCCACGCAATTTTTAGCAGTTTTTAGAAATGTTGATTTTAAAAAATCATACATTCCACCTTTATAGTGCTGTGTTGTAAAATTTAGAAAGGTATACTTGATCTAAAAATAGATGATTATTTAGTAATCATAGCTAGTAGTTTATCAAAAATTGATAATTAAATATGTTTACTAACTTTAAGCTTTTTACTATTTGGATCTATCTCAATTGCTTTCAAATAATATTCTATTGCACGTTTCATATCCTGTCTTTGATAATAACATATTGCTATGTTTAAACAGATTTCTTGCTTTCTCTCATTAAATCTATCATATTTTACTAACATTGACTGTAAATGAATTAATGGATCTAATAATTTAGCTTTCCAGCCATACTTAACATAATCCATTTCTGCTGGATAATTATGAAGTTCTCCAGCTTTCTTAAAAAATTCCAAAGCTTCCTAAAACATAATATATATGTAATATTGAAGTTATATAAAATGAAACCCTTTAGATATAGATTTAATAATTAATCATTAACTACCTTCATATCCCCAAATTTTTGTAAATATATTCCTTTATAATGAAAATAAGTACTGTTATATGGTTCCATTTTTTCAATAGCATCCAAACAATATTTGGCTAATTCAGATTCACAGCTACTGTTAATGCGTACAAAACCTAGAGCTAACTTTAATAATATTTTATAATTATGTTCATTTGAACGTAAGAGTTCCTTATAAATACTTAGTAATAATTGATCATAATTCTTTTTTTCTGGAAATGACACGGTCCAACTACATTCACGATACATTTGTGCTAAATATATACCAAATACTGGATTTGGTGATTTATTGTATGCTACTTTAAAATGTAGTTTTTCTATTTCAGAAGGTGCTGAAGAACGATTTATTAGACGTCTGTCTTTTCTAGCATTTTTAGCAAGAATAAAATGCCATAATGCCTTATCTGAATTTTTTTCTATAGCTTGGTTTGCTAAATCCATAGCTTTAATTCTACCATAATCAAGGAAGATAGACCATGCAACGCTTTGACATCCAATTAAAGCAGCTAATTCTATATTATCAAAATCTGATGTTCTAATAATTGTTGGCAAAATAATTTTTAATTGCTCTATCTTATTTAACTCAAAAAGATAATGGCATTTTGTCGAATTAAAAATATGTTCGATAACTCTCATTATATCTTCCTCTTCTCGCCTAGTGTAAAGGTACAATATATGATAGTTATAAAAAATATTAATCTAAATATTGAATGACTTTCTACTTGTTTCAAAGAAACTTAATCGTTACTTAAAACTGAAGAATAATTTGTAATAATAATATTGATATAAATTTTACAGTAATAATGATTTTTAAATAAATAAAATGTATCTCACTTGTCTTTCATTTCCATCAGTAATTTTTCACATTCTTCTAATTTTATATTTGCGCGATCCATCTCATTAAACAATACTTTTTCATATAAAATTACTAAACATGAAATTAGTTTTTCCAAAGTTAAATAAGCTTCTTCATCAATGTTATCATCTGGTGTATCTTTGTACAATTTCTGTGTTTTCACATAATGATTAGAAGCATCTGTGAGTTGCCAAGTAAAAGGACAGCTTAATGTACTTAGTTCTTTTTTTATATTGTCTCTTTTCTGCAGAGACATGTTCAAACAATATTAATATACTTGTTAATTTTGTTCAGGTTGTAGAATATTTTGCCTACATTAAAATAAAAAAATTATTATAATATTGTTTATACAGAAGTAAAAAATTGAAACAATTTGTGTATGTTACCTTTACAATAATATTAAAATCATCTTTGTACAAAGATACTTAGTGATTTAGAAAAAAAATCATTTATTAGTTTTAAGACCTAAATTTTTGATAGTATTATAATAATAATATAAGGAACTTGGAAAATTAATTTTCTTACAATTGAATTATGTTATAAAGGAATGGAATAAATCATATATCTAAACTTGCAAAATTATTCTCATGTACCTATTCAATTTCAAATTTTCCAAATTTTTGTTTATATATATTTGTCTCTGTTTTTACCTTGGATATTTTGTAAATAACGCACGAAGATATAACGGCCGTGATACAGAACAATTACCACTCGGGAACTAAGTTATTTTTGTTGTTTACGAAAGGTAGAGAAGTGGTTCATTCACGAAAACTACGGAAACGTTAACTTGGAAAGCGATGTAACGATATTCTCTTGTCAGGAAATAAATAAACATCCTAGATACATCTTTGTGTATATGGCTATCTTTTGTAATCTTGTAGATTTCATATATACATATACATATATGTGTGTGTTTATTTCATGATGGCGAAATAAAATCGAAATCTTTCCAACGTGCGATAAATTTATTATTAATAAATATAAACTTGATCATAACGTACGACATATACGCAACCGTTTTCCACAATACTTGGTCTGAAGTATATTTTTGTCATAAATGGAGTTATAAAAGCAATTAGAAACGAGACTTTAAGACCATACATTGCGGAAAATATTTTAGTTATAGTAGCTCGAGATAGTCTATCGCGTTTGTACTAACTATCCATATAACACGATTAGGTATAATATCAATTTTACGATTGTTGAGGTATTCGATTTCGAAGATATGCAAGAATTTCATCTGTACTCTTTGCTAAGATAGCTTGTCTTGGATTTTTGAAGCAGTTTCCAGATAACATGAGAGTCCTGAAAGTAAAAAGAAGCTAACTTTAGTATTCAGTGTAATTAAATTTTCCGAATCTTCATGTATTTACCTTATATTTGTTAAATTTCCTAATTCTGCTGGCACACTGTCAATATTATTGTTTGCAAGATTCAAAACGGCGAGTCTCTTTAATTTTTTTAAAGATGATGCATCAATTTTCGTTAGCAAATTATCGTTCGCTTCTATCGTTTCCAAAGTACTTATCTCATAAATATGTTCCGGTAGTTCGGTGAATCTGTGATTATAAATAATATTAATACAACTTTTATGAGAACTAAATGATTCAAAGATAAATTACATAGAATTAGCGCATTTGAAAATTAACATGCATGAATGAGTATAAATTATTATACCTGTTAAACGAAATATTTATATCTCGTAAATATTTAAATAATCCAATTGTTGGTGGTAGCGATAGTAAATAATTTTTGCTCAAGTCCAACGTCTGTAAACGCTCGTATCTTTCACCGATCCATTCTGGTAAATGTACTAGAAAATTAGATGTTAGTTTCAAATCCGTGACGGTCGTAATTATCGACAATGTTTCGGGCAATTCACGCATTTTATTTCTACTTAAGTCGAGTAAAGTTACGTTGGCTGCCTTTGCATCTTCTAATACTTCTGTTGGCAATTCAGTTAAATTGTGACCTGCTAGACTCAACATTCTTGTATTCTTCATCATATATCTATAATTGTGTAAACATTATATTATGTTAAAACAACGCATTACCTTTGTGTTCTGAATATTTGTATCTAATAATTAATATTTAATAAATCTATACAGGATAAATAATTAGGATGTATGGTACACACTTGTTTGGATACACATTTGTATTTATGTTTGGTGAAACTGAATTGGCAACATTTATGCTTGTTGTATCTACACTTTGTTGTAAGTGCTTCAAAATACGCGATGTCCCACATCGTATTATATCGGCTCTTACATTTTGTACATTATTTCCTTCTATAGAAAATTTTTTTAAATTTGGCATTATGCCAATACATACAGGTATTCTATAAGCAAAGAAAATCTCAATACTTTGTCTATATTAATTATATTAAAAATTCTCATTAATACATTCAAATTAATGAGACGTAACTTACAAAGAAATATTATTGTTAGATAAGTCGAGATATTCCAAGTTTATTAGTTGAATTATTCCTTCTGGAATAGCTTTTATATTATTATTTCCTAATATTAATGTTTTCAGCTGTCTTACTTCTTCTAAATGCAACATATTAATATCCTAGCAAATAATTTTAATTTAATATTTATTCCCCAAAAATGTTAATGACTTTTGTTACTGTTAATGATTTAAATAATACATACAGTGATATTATTGTCAGATAAATGAAGTTCCTTCAATGCAACACAACCAGATAAATCGGGAAATGTTGTTAATTTGTTATTTTGAAACATTATTGTTTCAACTTTTCGTAATTCACCCAAAGATGGCAATTCTTCTAACTGGTTGAAGCTTATAATTAATTTTTGTAATGCTGAATAAAAGAACATCTATTTAGTCTTCAAAAGTACTTTTATTAAATGGTAATAATATAATGAAAATTTGACCCACCTCTCATACTCATTATATCGGGTGGTAAATTTTTCAATAAATTATGACTCACATCTAATAAAATCAATCGGACAAGATATCCTATCCCAATAGGTAATTCAGTCAAATTGTTATGAGATAAATCCTGGGTATATAAAATTACATATTATATGTACATTAATAATTGAGGTACCATATATCAAATATATGAAAAATTTACCAAGCGACTTAACATAATTAAATCAGTAATCCCAGTGTCAAGTTCTTTCAAGATATTATATTTTAAATTTAAATTACGTAGTTCCTGTAGACTATAAAATTTGGCAGGTAGTTTTTCCAATTTATTATATGATAAATCTAGATTCATCAATCTGGTTAAATTTCCTATTTTCATTGGCAACTCTTGTAACAAGTTATTGTGTAACTATATAAAATTAGATACAATATTTGGACAAGTTAATCATTATACTTTGTAAGTTATTCTTTCTCAAAACATTTGTTAACAGAAATACATACATTCAAATCGCTAAGATCATTTAAATTTTCTATTTTTGCATCAATATTAGTTAGACTATTACAACTTAAGTCTAATAATTTTAAAGGCTCTTGTTCCCACCATCTCTGTTCTTTGTGGTCATAATCCAGTTCAATGTGTAACTCTTTCAATTCATCCTCTGTTAGTTCATTTATTGTCCATACCCTACTTGGTACTGAAAAGTGTTAAGTAAGTAAAGCCCAAGCTAACTTGGGTATTAACATTTAATTTCAAAAGAGACTTCTAGAACTTACGTCTGCGCAAATTGATATAAACAAACATTCTTCAATGCATAGAGATAGATACATTAACTATAGAAAATGAAATCAACATAACTTACCTTAATGATATAACTTACATAAGCAAGAACTGATAATCTGTGACACATTAAATTAATGCAAGTGCATAAAAGCATGCGAGGCTGTTTCTAACAAGCCAGATAAATTTTAAATATTTAAAAATTATTAGATTTCTATGAGTATCCCTTACATATTAAAAATGATTACAACTGGGTACGTTTGTATTATTCAAATTATCAAATATAAAAAATTGAAGAGAATATTCTTTGAGACATTTATTTTAAAGAATATGATAAAATACAGACAAATTTATGGGCTGTGCATATTAATATTAACAATACATTGTGCTTGCTGAAAGTCGAAATCTATGAAGACTTCAAAACTTAAACCTATAAGAATGTTCGTTTAATATGTAATATAAAGTTTACCACTAGAAGTGAGTTATCTATTCCACACGAATTTAGTAATTTCTTGATTCCTTATTTTGAGTACCATCATATATAAGTTATAACAATTTGAAAAGAATCTAGCACAAATGGCAAGATTTATGGAAAGCATCAAATCTTTTTCACGGATTTTAATGATTGTGATACCTACTTTGAATGAAGACACACATGCATGAGTGGCACAATACATTGACGAAGCATTCTGATATGCTTGAACATGCCTGAAACATCTATTTATCATAATCATACAGAGTGATAATTTTAAATGTATCTATTTGCTAAATCTACCATACATTTTCAATTATAAATACCAGTAAACAATCCTCTCGACGAGAGATTCAGTTGGCCTGTTTTTCTTGCAGAAATTATCATAGAATTCGATAGTTCTGCATTATCGTCATTTTTTGTTCGTGGCTTAAACACTGCACAGTGATGGATCTTTTTATTCTTACTCATTTCGTATTATATGATTCAGCATTGCTTCTTGACTTATTATACACTGCGTATTTAATAAATACGCATTTTCCGCTTTATAGCAATGTCAAATTAACATTGTGTACACCTCCCATCCTCTGATTACAAAGTCATTTGCCTACAATGACCTATGTGTACAAACCACCGAGATATTTTCAAAACAGCCAAGATTCGTGTTATTTGTAGCCAATAGAAGAATCGGATTTTTATTGTCAACCAATTACAAGAAAGGAACAAAGGGAGGATTAAGGTTTTGTCGTAAAAAAAGAGAGCATGGTGCAGTGATTGGCTACCGTTCAATTTACATTATTTTTAGAATCCTATTCTATCCACTTTCACGATTAATTTCATGATGCTGCAAAAAGTTATACTCGATCAATGATTGGTTCTTTTTGAATGTCAACTGACTTGCTTTAATTTAAGAAAATTCCTATAGCTTTTATAATAGGAAACTCATAAATTTTTTTATCGTATCTCGCTTATCCTAATTGAGGAGATAAAATTCAAGGGGGCGTGAAATTACAGTTAGAATTCGGCATAACAATTTTGCGTCATGTGGGAGGCGGATTAGGCGGTTTCGATCGGTTTCGTGCGACAGTCACGGAAATTTCACTGAACATTTATTAGTTTTTTATAATAAAAGAAAAACGTTTTTCTCAATTACACGTTGTGTTTTAAAAACATGTGTACTATGGATTTTAAAAGTGATCGAGAAAGCAAATTGTGAATAACTCATTTAAATATTATTTAACATTCGTGTAAAAAAAAGAAATTTCTAATTGAGCTTGGAAATTTCTCCCTATTAATTATTCTTGAAGAAATTTTATCATCATTTTAATATTTTGAAAATATAAAAACTTCATTCATCATGGCACCAAGTTTTGTAAATTTTGTCATTTTTAAAAAACAAATTTGTTTTTTCTTGTTTATGCTGAGTCAAGTCAGTAGCGGACATGAAGATGACATGCACACAGTGCAATATACAAAAGATACATTTTTGGATGAAATAAAAGAAAAAAATAATTTTGTCATGTTCTACGCACCTTGGTATGCAAAGACTTCTCTTTTGATGTTTATTTAAATTGTTATCTCTTGTATTTCCTTGAAATGGTATTATGATATTTTATATACTTATTTTTTAATTGTATTTTACTAAATTTTAGGTGTGGTCACTGCCAAAGATTGGGTCCTACATGGGCACAATTAGCAGAGATGTACAATGAAGGAGATAGTAACATAAAAATAGCAAAAGTAGATTGTACGGTTGAAAGTACTCTTTGTAGCGAACACGACGTTACCGGATATCCAACGTGTGTATTTTGAAGAAATATGTTCTTTTACATAATATTATATGAATTATATTTATATTACTTTCCAATGTCATTGTTTTGCAAAATTCTACATACATACAATTACAATTCTTAAATACATACAATTTCTTGCATATTCATTACAGACTAAAGTTTTTTAAAGTGGGAGAATCCAAGGGTATCAAGTTTAGGGGAACACGCGATTTACCTTCGTTAACTTCTTTCATCAATGAACAATTGGGTAGCATACCAACGGTATTGTTTCCTTCTCTATATATTGTATAGCTTATTTTACTACAGTAGTACCTGAAAAAATAATTACTTGTATATGTTATAACTGAGTTAGGTAGAAGACGAAGTACCATCTCCTCCAGAGCCAGTTAATGGTTTATCAGAATTGACAGAAGAATCATTCAATGCACACGTCGAGAAGGGTCATCACTTTGTGAAGTTTTATGCACCTTGGTGTGGCCACTGTCAAAAATTGGCACCAACATGGGAAGAATTAGCTAACAGTCTTCGTAACGACGATTCTGTTAGTATTTCTAAAGTAGATTGCACTTTATATAGAAGCGTATGCGAGCAATTTGAAATAAAAGGATATCCAACTTTACTCTGGATAGAAGACGGGAAAAAGGTATAAATTTGGTGTTTTTAAGAATAATATCTCAATAAAATTAAACCAATCATAAATGTTGAATATATCGCATAGGTGGACAAGTATACCGGTCAAAGAACTCACGAAGATTTGAAGGCTTATGTATCCGCGATGCTTGAGAAGAGCGCTGAACAGTCTACGAATAAAGATGAAATCTCGGATAGTACACTTCATACCGTATTAAGCTTAACGGGTGATAGCTTTGAGCACAGTGTGGAAAAAGGTGTTTCATTTGTGAAATTTTTTGCACCTTGGTGTGGACATTGCAAGCATCTCGCGCCAACTTGGGAAGAGCTTGGTAAAAAGTTCTTTGCTAATGAAAATGTTCATATAGCCAAAGTGGATTGTACACTTAATACCAGCAAACAATTGTGCTATGAACAAGAGGTAGATGGTTTCCCAACATTGTACTTATATAGAAATGGTCGTAAAGTTTCCGAGTATAACGGGTCTCGTAATCTAGACGATCTCTATGGTTTTGTCATGAATCATTTACGATCTCACGATGAACTATAATCACATATTTGTTATTATTATCATAAATATCGTAGGAAGTATCAAAAAGTTTATATCGAATAGAAAAAGGAACTATAGCTAAGAAATCCGTACTACAAAGTTTCGCGATGAGAAGTTGGTAATACGTGTATCTTACGAACGTGTTCTTGCATTTTGAATAATACAGAATATCTGTTACGATCTACTCTGTAATTATGACTATCATAATTTTAATGATAATTATAACGTAAATTGTTTTAATTTTAAACATCGAAATTTTAACTTACTAATATGCCAATTATATAATAACACACGTGTATACAATCAATTAAATTCCGGAAAGTGCTGCGGCTGAAGGGTAGAACGAACGAAGTAATTGTCCACGCTGTTTGTCTATATATAAAGTCTTTCGTTTAACAATTATTTCTCGTTCTAAATCACCTCTAGCTTTGACCAAGCCAGCTTGAGTATCTTCGGCGTGTTTCAATTCGCCTAAAGTAGCGGTAACGCGCTCCCCTAGAGACTTAAGTTCATCTATGAGCCTTAGAAAAAAAGAAAGCAAAAAATGAAAAGAACGTACTCTCGTGTACTGACTTTGCTATGCGAGAAATGAATGGTAACTTACGCGAACTGTGGAACGTCACGGCAGCTCTCAACATTACGTCTTAACATACGTTCCGCTAAACGCGTTTGTACCAATTTCATTGCAGCGTCCAATCCTTTCGTAGATCCTCGAAGTTCTTCGATCAGATTTTCTGTGTTCGCCAATTCTTGTAAACACTGGAACAATTTTGTGTGCGTGATAAAAGAGTGATAATTCCATTTAAAATTCATATACTTACTCTTTGCAATTCTTTTTCCAGTTGCTGGCAAATTCCCTCCGTGAGATTAATTTGTGCAGCCAATGCTGTATCCACTCGGCTTGCTTGATCGCGCATATCCTTCAGCGATTTCTTATAGATATCGTCTAGAGTCGATCGCAGATTCACCGATCTTTGTCTTACCGTTTCCCCCGCGGATAATGCTTCCCGTGTAAAATGTTCGTAACTCGCAGGTGTCGACTGTCTAATAACGAGATTAGAAATATAAGCGCAATCAGAAACATTAAATTGTATTCTCCTGGTAGAACTTACTCGGCCGGGAATCTCGAAGCACCGGGCTTCCACAATATTAGAGGCGAATCATTGGTCATTTTGATGCATCTAGTATCAATCTCATAAGCATCGATTTTATCGGTCCAATCGTTCTCCATTCGTGCTTTCGCCGCTTTCAACTCGACTAGTTGCATTTCAATTTGCTCTCGCGTCCTGTTAAGCAAGTCACGTATTTCCGAACAAATTGCTACTTCCTGTATTACGAAGAAAATACTTTGAAAACGTAATACAGAAGGCGCTAAGAAATTTTATATCATATCCCTAATCTTAATCGACGATACGAGTACAAGAATTATGATACCGAATCTTATACCTTTACAAGAGACTGACCTTTTCGTTATTCAAAGAAAGTAAAAGAAAAAGAAAAAGAAAAAAAAACAAACAAAAACAAAGATCATTGAAATCAAGCCGAAATGCAACTGAAACGAATTCAATGGTGTTAACTCTAAGTTAGACAGTGTTTAGCATACTACATATGTTCTTAATTGTATCCTAATGTCATCTTTTATAATCAAGACAATTTCATGAAATAAAGTGGATCCACCGAAAAATATAGATTTGTTAATGACCTTCGTGAGCTCCATCTCAACGTCATCTTTAACGAGATCCGACTCAAGACGAGTAGCACGCAATTGCAAAAATTCACCGGCTATGGATTCGGGAATAGTTATAACCGATAAGGATTGTTTTACACGTCGTCGTTCTCCTTCCAATAGCATAATCTCTTCGGTTATACTTTGAAGCGCGTGATCTAACTCCACTTTCCAACGATAAACGACGCTCGCGCGTTCCCTTAAATATTCCGTAGTTTCTAACTGCGTTTTATCGGCTTCTCTGTATACTCGTTCGATACATTGTTTTGCTGCGAATGTCGCATGCCTAAAAATAAATAAGTCACATAACATCGGTAAGCCGTATTTTTATACTTTACAAAACTCGCGTACTGAGCCTTTTTGATATTCTCGTCCGACTGTTGAAAAAATTTATGATTATGCGACCTCCATTCACTCGGACCAAAACGAGTGATAGAATAACGATCAGCAACAGGTCTTAAACCTGTTATACCACCTTGTGGAGTATATTGTACTCGACCTGTTGCCCATGGACCAGTTGCATCCATTGATCCTTCCTCTTTCATTGGAAGTTCATCTCCTGGTTGAGGAAAATACAATGGTGCTCCTTCGCCTAATTCTTTCGAAGTTTCTTCCATCATGGGACAAGGAAACGTGTTCTATACATAATTGCATACATTTCTGTACGTTCTACGATATTTTTTACGCATAAATGATCTTACGCAAGAATATTTGTTTTACCTGTGCCTCGGGGCGTGCATCAATTCGCGTATCGCCGCAAGCATGATTACCTTTTTCCTCATCATGTGACATATTGTTTTTTTATACTATTATCGGCATGGGATAAAACGAAAAAAACTTATACAAATGCTTATTGATTACTCCCGACTATTTTGACATTATAAATACGATAAAAAGGTTCGAAAAATACAACGCTTGTGAGTCTGCGTTTCGTCTGTTTCTAAGGCTAACTTTATCGATCTATCAAACCTTTGGCATGCAAATTATTTTGAATTTTTTTCTCATGGTTACCCTCTCAAGGTAGAATAATAATGGATGAAGAAATTGAAACATTAAGATGTTCTCCGATGTCGCTTTTTTTTTGTATTACCTGTTTAACTACGCAGAACAAGTACTTTTAAAATAATCTACTAATTCTAAGTTTACTCATGCATTTTAATCTTGTTACAGCATAAAATTTGTCACGTAACGGTATTGGCAAATATATATTATCCACCTCTTATTAATGATAAGATAAGAGTATAAAAATACGCGAAGTGCATTTTACGCAACACTTTTCGTTATTCTTTTCGATATTATAGGTTCGCGCACGTATCTCTCTATCTCCCTCCTTAACTTTACACCGTTGTGATTGGTCCATATTCGAGATACTCATAATAATAATCTCCCCCGTAAGTACAACATGACTTATATTTATAGATATTCAGTAAAATGATTGGACAATTTACGCATTGAAGAGATCAGTGTCGTAAAGCGCATAACCACGATGACTTCAAAAGTTGAAATCAAATATACGCAGGTAAATAAATTTTGCGAATAATAATATACTTACGTAGTATTATACATTTTGTAATTGTTGCAATTTATAGTTGTTCATCAACAATGAATTTGTTGATGCGGAAAGCGGTAAGAAATTTCCGACTATAAATCCTGCGAATGGAGAAGTTATCGCTCAAATTTCCGAAGGTGACAAGGTATGATTAAAAAATGTTTTTAATATATACAGTATAAAATAAAAATATTAATCCTACCTTTTATAACAGGCTGATGTAGATAAAGCCGTTGCAGCTGCAAAAAAAGCATTTACAAGATGTTCAGAATGGAGGAAAATGGATGCATCGCACAGAGGCAAACTTTTACACAAGGTATTGATTTGCATAATTTATTGTAAATTATAATATGTAAAAATATATCGTGCTGGCATTTAGTTTGCAGATCTTATTCAACGAGACTTAGAGTATATTGCTACTCTTGAGACTATTGACAATGGAAAAACATATGCTAATGCTAAGGGTGACATCCAATTTAGCATAGAGGTGTTCCGTTATTATGCTGGATGGTGCGATAAAATACATGGGCAAACTATTCCTGCAGGTATGGTTAAAAAATATATTACAGATTATATCATTCTTATATACTAATTAGAACAAAAACATAATCTCCTTTTATTATATGTTTTAGATGGTCCTAGCTTTGTATTTACTCGTAAAGAGCCGATAGGAGTTGTTGGCCAAATCATTCCATGGAATTATCCTTTCATGATGTTAGCATGGAAATGGGCTGTAGCTTTGGCTGCAGGCTGTACTGTAGTTCTGAAACCTGCAGAACAAACCCCATTGAGTGCTTTATATGGAGCAGCATTAGCCAAAGAGGCAGGCTTTCCAGCTGGTGTAGTAAATGTTGTTACAGGATATGGACCAACGGCAGGAGCTGCTATAGCTGAACATCCTGACATTCGCAAAGTGGCTTTTACAGGATCAACTGATGTATTTATCATCATATTATTATATTCCACTTGATAATTGTCTATATTACGGTAAAAATATTATTTTGGCTTTTATAGATTGGACACGTTATTATGGAAGCATCTGCTAAAAGTAATCTCAAACGAGTTAGTCTTGAACTAGGTGGTAAAAGTCCATTAGTTATATTTGATGATGTTGATGGTAAATAGTGATAACATATAAAGTAACATTACATTTATGAATGAGATTTGTGTTTATGACAAATACAAACCGGATAAACTTATTTTAGTTAAGAAGGCTGCTACCATAGCCTATGGTGCTATATTTGCAAATCATGGCCAGAATTGTTGTGCAGGATCACGTACATTTGTACAGTCAAAGATATACGATCAATTTGTACAGTATGCTAAAGAGTTGGCACTCGCTCGAAAAGTTGGGGATCCTTTCAATTCTGAAACAGAGCAGGGGCCACAAGTTGATGAAGAGATGTTTCAAAAAGTTCTGCACTTCATAAATGTTGGAAAAGAGGAGGGTGCTAAATTAGAAGCAGGTGGAGAACGTTATGGTAACGTTGGTTTCTTTGTGAAGGTATTGATATTATCTTTTTAGATAATTATGTGCTGTTGTTTATTCTATAATCATAATTCTAAATTATAATTATGTCAAAAGCCAACTGTCTTTTCCAATGTAACTGATAAAATGAAAATTGCAAAAGAAGAAATTTTTGGCCCGGTACAATGTATTTTGAAGTTTGATACTATGGAGGAAGTTATTGAACGTGCTAATGAAACTACATATGGTCTTGCTGCTGGTGTATTGACTAATAATATTGATAAAGCAATAACATTTGCAGAAGCAGTAGAAGCTGGAAGTGTTTGGTAAGAAAAATGAAATATTTACAATTAAAAGATTAAGAAATAATGAATGGAGTATAAAAAAGTTTCTTGGTTTAGGGTGAATCACTATGATGGCATAGCACCACAAACACCATTTGGTGGATTTAAAAAATCAGGAATAGGACGTGAACTGTAAGTGAATATTAAATTAAAATGTCTCAAAAAAAAGATATTAAAATTATAATATACTTGTTTCAGTGGAGAAGAAGGCTTGAAAGAGTATCTTGAAACTAAAACGGTTTCTATAAAGTTGCCCAGATGTAATTGAAGAGTGTTGTACAATTGCATGTACATACAGTGCATAAATTCATCAGATCAATATACTATTTTGTTATTTTTTGTGACTATTTTGTACGAATATTATTGAATAAAGTACTTATAATAGCAACTCTTGTAGGTAGTATGAGTTTATTAATATATTGTACAATTGTACTACAAATTATTACTTTTGCTGTTTTATAATTATGTTGGTACCTTTTTGCCAGAATTCTACATGAAAGTTCATTTTGTTACCATCCAATAACTTGCATAGGAACATATAAATTATCTACAGAAGCATCGTACTCCATTAATTATAATCAGGTGGTATTCCTAATTCTGCATCTGTCCATTCAGATACATCTGGATATTTCCAATGTCCCTAAATATATAACATGTATCATTAAAATAAAATGATAGAATACTATTTTTGTTATTATATATAATATATATATATTCAGATGTACATGTTAAAATAAATTACTGCTTTTCAACCGATCAAAATATACTTACAGTAATATGCTGGTAATCGTACCAGAATCTATATAAGACCCACCACCATGCAAATCCACCCGCAATTTCAGCTGCTATTATCCACTTTTTGTCTGTATCAAGATTAGTGTCTCTGTAGATCCATCTAAAGATGCGAGAGATGTATAGTTAAGTAATGTGAATTGACATATGTAAAAGGAACAGATATTTACAATAAAATATCTATTATAATTGCTGTATATGTGTGTAATGACAGTATTAAAAGTTACTCAATGTTAATTTTGTAATTTTTTTTTATCTTGAACGTTACCTTATTAATATAACCTTAATAAAAAATTATATAACAATAGTATTTACATTCCATGTCCATCTACTTACTCATGTGAAAATCGACTAGGCTGGTTATTTGTTAATATATTTTTCCTCCTTGCATGTTTGGAAATATGATTCAGGAGGTTCGCACCCCTTGAAATCAACATTGTGATCCTTCACGATTTTGAACGTACAGCTTATTGCTAGTCTCAAACAATAAACAACGTTTATACAATTTACAAGATTTTACAACTATTAAAAAAGCAGCAGATCTTTAACTTGCACTTGAACGCTCTCTGTAATCGTATTTTTGAGACCAAAGTATTGCGTAGGTGCTGTCGATAATGTAGTGAAGCGACATGAAACTGATATGTATTTACGGATAACAAGTGAAACTAAAGTAATTTTCAACAGTATGTCGATTAAATTGATTAGTTTAACTTAAATAAATTAAGATTTAAAGCAAAATTCTATGAAAATTGTTAGAACATTCTTCGCTTTAGTTACATAGTCAATAATCCATACGAGAGCGACAGTCGGTAAGAAACAAAGTTAGTCGCGAACCGCACCCGCCTTCTGCGCACAATCGATAGTGCATTTCGTTTCTGTCAAATGGATAATGGCAGCAACGATGATTGATACGATGGCGCAAAGTAATGGATTTCTATCTAAAAAGAAAGAGGATCCAGAAAATAAAGACAACTTGTGGTATGTTAGATGATTAGCCGTCGATAGAAACTTTAAAATATTTATCACATTGCTAACCTAGATAATTTTTCATATATGCTCGAAATATCCTTCACATGCTCGTAGCACAAGTCCCACCGAGTGATTATTCGGAGTAACTGTTTTTCTATCTATACTTTTTACAGGTCCTCCATTCTGGCAGAAGTACAGAATAGCGGGAATAATAAATTGCCATCGAACAAGAATGTTCTTGTCTTAGGTAAATTATAAATTCGATGATTATTCGAAAGTAACGTTTGACGCCGACGCGTCGTGCATGTTAAGTATGTATATGAAAATACAAGTAGTGCTTGGTACTCCTTATGTGTCATCAAGAGTCAAAGGAAACTATGACATCACAACTGTTGCCACTATGTTAAAGATCTTATTATCTATTTTTAGGTGATAATGAAAGTGGAAAAACCACTCTTATTGCAAAATTGCAAGGAGTGGAAGATCCAAAAAAGGGCTCTGGCTTAGAGTTTGCTTATATCGATGTAAGAGACGATTACAGAGATGGTAAGTTTACAATGTTTTAATGTTTTCTTGATTTTTTCCTTTGCCAACAAAAATTCTGTTCTCAGATCAAACGAGATTATCTGTGTGGGTTTTGGATGGCGATCCAGGTCATGCTAATTTATTAAGATTTGCATTAAATGCAGAAAGATTTCCACATACGCTTATTATGTTAGTAGCCGCAATGACCACACCATGGACTATTCTCGATCAGTTACAGGCATGGGCTGCCCTATTAGGTGATCATGTGGATAAATTACCTATAGATAATGACACTAGGCAACGGTGTAGGCAACAAAGTAAGCATTCATTGTTATCACTGTAACTATCTTATTCCAAACATTTAAACAATATGTAGATTTATGAACAGATTTGTTTAATTAGATATTAAAAAGTGGCAAGAATATATGGAGCCTGGCGACGAGCTGGATCCAGGAAGTCCTTTAAGACGCACTAGTCGCAATCTTGATGATGAAACTACTGAAAATTTACCTTTGCCAGAAGGTGTACTCACAACAAATCTAGGCCTAGACATTGTTGTGGTTATAACTAAAACTGATTATATGTCTACCCTTGAGAAAGAACATGATTATAAGTAAGAGTGAATTTATCAAATTATACAAATATATATTCATAATTTGTTCTCTAGTCAAGCGATATTATTATAATATTTTTAATTTCAGAGATGAAGATTTTGACTTCATGCAACAATGGATAAGGCGATTCTGTTTACAATATGGTGCAGGTCTTTTCTATACATCAGTAAAAGAAGATAAAAACTGTGATCTATTGTATAAATACCTTACGCATAGAATTTATTCGTTACCTTTCAGAACACCTGCTTTAGTAGTCGAAAAGGATGCTGTTCTTATGTAAGTATCTGTGCTTGTATTATCTGCAACACAGCTTCCAATGATACCTGCATTTCTATAATATTTGATATCGTAGTCCTGCTGGATGGGATAATATGAAAAAGATTAGTATTCTTCATGAAAATCTACAGTCGATGAAACCAAACGATTATTATCGTGATATTATTACACAACCCGCGACAAATAGAAAGGTGAGTTCTTGTATTTTATTTAAATAAGATCATTCGAGGAACCTACATAATCGATAAATTTAATTATAGTGCGTGGCAAGAGAAGTAGAAGTTCAAGCAGAAGATGAGCAAGCCTTTTTATCAAGGCAGCAAGCTACATTGTCAGGTTTGAAAGATCCCACACGTTTGCCTACAACGCGGAACCAGGCAAGCATCGTACCAGTTATACAGGTTGTACCATTTATAATTAGAGCATGCTCTTTGTTTTGTGTATTATTAACAACAGCCTGAGACCAGATTGTGGTAACATCATTACCACTAATTTGTTAAATGATATATGGTGGATCGATTTGTCCTAGTCAATGTACCCTTGTTCATCAAATGAAAAACAGCGATTAATCGTTTTTACATGTATGATATTTTAAATACTTTTTCATAGCTAACAAGATTTGTCATATTTCTTATTGTAGTTGGTTTTGACTAAATTGAATATTTTGGAATATTTGGAAGATCCAATATGTTTATGTTGACCATTATCACTACATACTGCTTTTTCATGCAGTTGCATAGTCAAATATTATATGCGTGGCCGTCTTTTTGATAGTTTATGCTTTACCCCCTTAAATCAAGCTATCTTACATAATATTTTTATATTTACTCCTATTTATTGAAAAACACATTCAAACTTGTCACTCTTATTACAAAATATTGCTTATGTCATTTGAGAAATAAGGAGTAACTAACATTGCTACTTCAATTTAAAGAGCATACAATATTTTTTATTGTTTTTATGGCAGTTTCAAATCATATATATGAATATTTGAGCAATGATTTTTTATGTTCTTGTTATTTAATGTTCAGCAGTCCTTGCTGTTTGCATTTCAGCAACATGAAATAGGATCATCATGTGCTTATTGCAGTTAACGTTCAAAAGCATGTTCTAATCCATGTGGTATAATCTGTTAATCATGAATATAAATTAGCATATAGTTTCTTTAAGTACAAGCACTAAAATTTGTATGAATAGGTTTCATCTCCGAACAAGAAATTGGATCCCAAAGGTACTGGTGCAACAGCTGCCGGCGAGGGTGTATTAGCTAATTTCTTCAATTCTCTTCTATATAAAAAGACCGGTACACCCCCATCTGTGCCAGGATCGCCAGGAAGTATAGGAGCCAGTCCTGTAAAACTGGGTCAGTAGTCCAGTATATGTAATTACTTTATGTGGCATATCAACAATATGTAATTATTACAGATAGTAATCCAGTAGATAAAGTGACAATGTGTAATGATGCAGCGGCAGAATTAGATCGTCTCACTCGAACCAAGAAAATTTCTCCACCAAATTTAAATTCATCATCAGAATGTTAAAAAAAAGTAAGCGTTTTTTTTTTGCGACCCATCCGCCCGAAAAAGTAAAGAATTAATGTCGATAGTCTCATAGATTTTTGGAAACAATATACAATTTTGCAATATATAAATTTCGTTAGAGTTAAATAGTCAGTGTGTACGCAAATATACTTAGCTTTCGGCCTAGCGGACAGGATACTTGAAACAACATTATGTACCAAAAGCAATGAAGATATTTAAATATTTTGTATCAAGTAACCCTCTCTGCTGCATGTGTCGTATTTTTTTTTGTCCCTGCCTTTAGATATTCAGCACTATTTTATTTATTTCTTTTATTTATTGTTATTTAAGGCTGTATTTACTACATGATAACCAACGAGCTCTGTGATTGTTATTAATTAATTTGGGTACTTTAAGAAAGATTATGTTAAATTTAATAATTCGGCAGCTTGAAGGTATGTCCTACAATGTAATATCTAGCGTATCAAAGTGAATAACTTAGTTAAAAATAACGTGGGTGCCTTCAGTTTCGTGCAGTAAAGAAATAACAAATATGCTACTTTCTAGCTTAAACGTAGTCGGCATTTGTTCTCCCTAAAGTTTATAATAAAAACACAAATATCGCATTATCGTTAAAAAACATTTTGAATCTATCCGTTTGATCATTGTTCATAACTAACGTGCAATAATATGTTAAAACTGCTTATCAATCAAATAATACTTTATATTTGTGAGGTTGCTGTACAATTAATAATACTAACGTAACTTCAATTTAGGATGGGTCGCAAAATATTAAAAGGAAGAATCGTAATAGGTACTCATGTGCGTGGCGCGAGGTTATCGAAACATTTTTTAAGTTGTGTAACTGCAAAGCAGTCTTAATCATTGTACGTTATATCGAGTATGAACGATAATTGGGAATACGAATGAGAGTTGATACTGAGCTATGATATAAGGAAATATTTAATGTAATAGCAAACTTGAATTACGTTTACGCACATGTCCTAATGTTTCTTTTTAGTAAATTATTTAGCAATCATTTATACGAGCAAGTCGATTTTTTTTACTGCCAACTGGATGCGTATTCTTTTCTGATTAATAACATACACGCGTTTAATAAATCTCACTAATATGCATAATAATAACGCGAGTATACTTTTCTCAGCAATGGATTTTCTCTGTGTTCGGTCTAATTTATAAAGTGCCGTTATTATCGTAGATGGATTAAACGGAAGCGCGAAGGAGTTTTATACGAGTCGTCGTTTTGTAGTATTTCACGTAGATAACACGATCGTCTGCGTTTGAAAATGCAACATGACAATTTGGGAAATGTGTTTACTAAACAAGCATGTAAATGCGGTATACATACTATACTTTTTTCGTCGCGTTATAACTATTTCCCCGAAACGTAAAAAGAAATTTTGTACATTCAGTTGTCGTAAGTGTGGCTTTATCTATGTAAAATCACTCCAATCCTTACTGAAAATAAACAATTTTTCATAATATTCGATCTCGAAGGTTCTCCTTATCCTTGATTAGTCTAGTCACTCGTACTAATTAAATCTAATTAAGAGACAATTTCAACGTTGAGTATCGTGCAAAAAAAACATTTATTTAGCAATTCCATATTTCATAATAATATAACATATAGTAACGTGATACAACGGGTCGTAGTATCATAAGGCTTGGTGATTGAAATTATATTTTATGGAAAGGCAACTTATTGCTCGACTCAGTTTGCAGCAACTGGGTTACAATTTTTTCAGGCAACTTTTGAAAATATATAAATAAATTAAAAAAAGAAATGGAAGAACGAATATGTAACCGAAGAATTATATTCAACGAATATAATTTCCTACGGTAAAGAGAGTCGTCGTTATTTCCACGTATAGATTCTTTACGATAATAACAATACTTGTGGCTTGATGCATGCATATTTATAACTTTGTGTGTGTATATATATATATATATATATATCGAGTGGGTATATTTATATATTTATATAAATGTATATGCGTAAATATATAAGTATAAAAGACACAAATCAACGAGAAAGAGTATTCCGTACGTAATTACAATGAAACGTACCAAGAAACGTTTTCTATGCAATTAGTTCTTAATCGTTTTCTACATAAAATTATCTTCATAAAATTTGTGATGTATCACGCACACGCATACTAAGCATTCATTCGCCTAACAGATAAGCCGTTATAGAACGATCATTTCTATTCTTCAAAAATTTAATCTACATGAATGATCACCAACAATGAAGCATACGAAATGTTAAATATGGAAATGTAAACAAGGCAGTTGTACGTATTATTAATATTCGGAAGTATTTTATGTGATACTCTGTTATCAATAACAAATGGCTACGTACATGATCGATGATAATATGATAATTACAATTGTAGTAACATTTATGTATCCTCGAGTAAAGATTATTTTAACTAAAATTTTTCCTAATGCACGTTAATACCGTTCGATACTTTTCGTATCAATTGTAGGAGTTAAAAGCAACAGATGACTTTGTAAATTAGTTACAGTAATTAGTACTCGATAAAAGAAAATAGCGATGGAAATAAAAATTATTCCTTATAAACGGGGTAATTATGAATGATCTTGTGCGGGGTATCCCGAAGCCGTTAATGTATCCATCCTTTCGTTAAGATGCTCCCTATTTAATTGTATTCTATATTTTATCTAATTTCTAACAAAAAAATTATTCCTAAAAGAACGAAATGCAACTATCGAAATGACCGTCATACCTCGATGACACGAAGCTTACGTCGTCGGCGACGTTGCTAGAGTAACAATACCTAGAAATTAATTCGCCGTTAATTTTCATCGTGAATAATTGGTATCGATCAATCGATGATTAATTCTATTCATTATCATCAATCGATTAAATCCAATTCCGAATTAACGGAACGCTCGAAAATTAGATTACCTAGGATTATTTTAAAGGATAAATAATAAATCCTTATCGAATCCGTACTATAACAAAGCGCTCGAACGTTACGTGTCGATTTCCACCTTTTTTTATGTATATTATTTTTTGTCGCTTATTTAATTTTCTGTCGCTAAAGGTCCTACGATACGACGTTAGAGTTTATAAATTTTAGGATCGCGTGTATATACTTCGAAATATATATAT